>CACRXK020007855.1:0-14294 GCA_902702795.2 Paramuricea clavata
ACTGTACTTGAGTACTATTTTTGAGAAGTGAGCATGTAACAAAGTAAACTTTTTCTGGAGTACTTTTACTTGGAACGAAGTCATTTTAAGAAGTAACGTTTTACTTCGTTATTTTCATTTTGTGGCGAAGTATTACGTTACTTTTTAACTTTTGTTTAATTTTACGTGATTTATTTCTGATTTATTTTAATTTCGGGAAAGGTAGTAGGACCTCTACATGCGTCTGGGATCTCCCGTTTATGACTTACTTATAAGAATTAATTATTTAATGGATTTCTATATCTTCAACGGAGTCTGGAAAGCAGACCATGCCGTAAAATATTGTATATATTCGGTGCGCGCATATAATGCGTGTGTTGTTTTGTGTCTTTTGTATGTTAATCCATTGGGGAAGTCCTCCTCCCCCTCTACAGGCTGCAGACAATAGTACTTTTACTTTTACTTTGTACTTCAAGTATTTTTTAAGGATACTTTGTACTTTTTATTTAAGTACGTTTTCCTTCCAGTACTTTTTACTCTTACTCAAGTTGTTTTATTGTTAATTACTTCTACTTTTACTCGAGTGCAAATTCAAAGTAATTTAGGCACCACTGTGTACGTGTGCGGGGAAGCTACGAAATATCGTAGATACGGACTGCAAACTACTTGTGACAACGATGGAGATTTCCCTAGGCCTAGCGCTATTCCCACAGACTTCAATTTTCTTTAGCCGCCATCCGCATATGACAGTATTTCGTTTTGAAATTTGCGAACACACAGCAATCTATATTTATATTTAATTTTGATAAGTAAATTTGCAAACGTAAACAATCTGTGTGATCACAGCGGTCCAATCTCAGAACGAATGATCAGGTGTTGCGGGTTTTTAACGGTTTTTATAAACAAATTTATAGTCAACCAAAACTATTCTAAAAACATTCTCAAATTGGTCAAGTAAATACATTTTAACAATAAAATATAGTTGACATGATAGTATAATACCTTTGCATTTATTTAATTACTCCATGAGCTCATTTAGAGCGCTTGATGTAATGTATTCTGTGGCCTACATTGTGTGTGCTCATTATATATAATATAACAGTAAACGGCTAATCACTGGCGGCACGACCGCATCGCCTTCAAAGTCAAATATCTCCGCTCAAATTTGTCGTACGCCAAAACAAATTCGATTACATCTTTTCACAAAGATTTCTCTTTATTTTTCACATTGCATCCTTGGACCCATTGCACATTGCTCCCGTGGGGAAAATTTACCTGCGTTTTGCTGGTAAAAATATTCCACATACTTATTGCCACATTCCATGTTCTAAAAATGGAATACACTCCAGGTGTTTCGAGTGTTTATGCATTTCTAGAATCTAGCTGCTGTCACCTTAAACCGCCCTGCTGACGCCAAGAAGACAATTTCCGTACAAAAACTTTTAAGTGAGCTTGGACTCCGGAGTTAAACGTGATAATTACCTAGTTCATATAAATTCATGCATGTTAAAGGTATTTCTTGCCAGCGAGTAATTTAGAGAAAAAATCAATTTTGAACCTATATTTCTCTTTTGTGTGTGTATTAATGTGCGTGGTTGAAAGTGTTAAATCAACACCTTAAAAGGGTTTTATTTTAGCATCAGAAGAGCTGTTGCTTTGGCACTGTCAATCAAGTTTTAAGACTTGTTTTAAAAGGTGCTTTTTAACACTCTTAAAAAGCACCTTTTAAAACAAGTCTTAAAACTAGTGTCACTTTAGCACTTAAAAGTGGTGTTACTTTAACAATATCAACAGGTGTTAAATTAACGCCAAAAACTAGTGCTAATGTTACACTGGAAATAGGTGTTGTTTAAACACCATATCTTGTGTTATATTAACACTATTATAGTGGTGTTAAAATAGCACCAAAAAGTAGTGTCATTATAACCTAATTTTTTAACACCACTTTTTGGTGTTATTTTAACACTCTAAAAATAAAAGTGTATCCGATAGAGAACAAGAGACCATGTGCTAACCATTATTTAGTAAAATACATATTTATCTTCTTTGATAATAGCACCCAACTTAGGGCCCTAACTATTAGGGGTTGTGGTGGTGTAAAATTCTCCCCCAAAAATATAAAGTCAAATAACGAGGCCCAATTTGCCGGAGGGAGCCCTAAAATGATGGATTTGCGAAGATTAGGAAATATTGTGAAAAATTGAGGTCGAAAAAGCATTGAAAAACGTAATTTCACCCTCCATTATCCCGAAAAAGGTTAAGAAAATTTTTGTGACGTTTTATTTTCAGAAGAAAACGTTGGTATACTTACCCTGCAATGGGTTCCACTGCTATATACACAGGATTCCAGGTACTGATCAGCTCTCTTTTTTCACTGCTGTCTAATCCCGCAATGTTGATATTGTTTTGATTAATACTGCTCCAAATTATACGACGTCCTATCCAGTCAATTGCTATATCACGAGGGTATGAATTTTCCAAGACCATTTGTTTACCAGTACCGTCAAAATTCACCCGATATATGTGTGAGGAACTTATAAAGTAAACCTTTTTGTCCACAGTGTCAACGTCCAACATATAAGGATAATGTTCTCCGATTCCGTCTGCGAGGATGAGTGTTGAATCATAAGTTGTCAGATCCGTTGCCAGGATTGCAGTTGTGATGCGCGATAATAAAAATGGCTCAGGGTAGATTTCTGAAAAAAAAAGTAATTGCATTTAAAACAAACCTTTGCAAAAGCTTCAGAAGGCCTACCTTTGGGTTGTAACCCACCAAAACTCGAAGCAAGATAATGCGGGTTTAAGCGATTTGAGGTAAAATTTGAATTATTTAAGCGATACGAGTTCGGTTGATATAGAGCCGCTTAAGGCGATTTAAGGAAAATTTAAAAAATTAGCGTTTGCTATTTTAATTTATCGTCCGGCGATAAATTTGGTATTTTTCATTTAATTGCTTTCAATTTAAATATCTCAATGAGTAACCCCCTTTAAAACGGAAACCATTGTTGAAATCCTTATAAAATAATATTTCGAACAGGGGGGTCAAATGCCATGTTATCGGCAATACTCTCCACTGTTATCGACAATATCAAGCGGCAAATGTGGCCGATCTCACGTGGTAGATCCGCTTTTATGTGGGCGCTATACGCCAGACCGAGGCTCTACGCCAGACCGAGGCTCGTCACCAATCCCCATTGCTTCTTCTTTCACAACGGCAACTCCCTTGTGATCGACTTGGTTTAATTTATCAACCAAGAAACTGATGAAAACTCTATTTTCCTTTCAAATATTTCATTTTTGATTTTCTTTTTCTCCCGTGGGCCGAAGGATGTGAACTTTTCTGAGCTCCATTTACTGGCACGAAACTGAAAGGCCCAATACTCAATTGGAGTAAAATGGCATTTGGGGAAATCCCTAATGCCGCTTTATTAATTATAAGATTTTGAATAACAAGTATGTGATTTAATTAAATCAAATAGAATATAGTCTTGCCCAGTAAAGGTGGTAAGTAAGGGTACAAAACCGCCAAGAGCGTCATGTAAATTATGCTGCCCCACCGGAAGAAAAATACACATATAGTCCAGGACCTGCATATGAGTTTGTACGCATTTCATTTAAGACAGGTAAATCTTAACTGTTTTGGGGCAAGTTGACCATGACGGTCAACATGGTAACGCTACCCGAACCCCAATCCGGGGCAAAACGTCCGAAACTGACCACACCCAAAAACGATGCTTTCGCCATACTGCTATCTACCAAACCATAAAAGCTTTGGCTATTTTGAGGTGCTTATATGGTTCAGAGGTTGTGCTTTTAGGGGTGGTCCTTGGTAAGTGCGAAATGCCTAGCACTGATATTTCACAGGAAAATGAGCGTGCAATACTCATAGTCAAACGTCAATTTGTGACTTACAAATTCAGATAAACAGCAGTGCACCTACATTGCCTTTTTTCCTAAATATTTTTATAGAAACATAATTGGTACTTATTTATGTATATTATCACTGCTTTGATGTAAAATAGTTAATGCTTTGAGACCGAAATAATAATTTGAAATCTACCTACCTCCAGCTACAAATGGACGTATTTGTTTATTGCTGATCTCGTAGAAATCGTTCCAAATATGTACGTCAGTTCAGTCGACATAATGGTATCAAGCACATTTTAAATAAGTTTTAACTTGGATTCAAGTAGATCATAGCTGTTTAACCATCGACAAGGTAAAACCTCAACTTTGTCCAAATTCGGAGCCATTTTGTCATCCCATGTTCGTTGTAAACATTATGCGGCCTAGTTATTCTTCCATCCAAGCAATTTCCATTGAACTAATAACAATTTTAACCCTTTACAAGGGTAGAAAACTAAAAAATCTAAACAAAAGATAAGAAATGCAGCGTTTTATCACACTTTAAAAGGTTGCACACGAGTCGTTCAAAACATTCCGAACAAATCCCGCGTGACAAAGTAACAGGGACGTGATAGGGTTGAGGTGAATATTTCACGAAGATAGAAGAAGGCTGCGTTAAATAGACTAATAGCTAAATACAATCATACAAACGTTTGTTTTATTTCTTGTAGCGATAAATAAATACATATTATATGAACATGTCATACTATAAATTAAATTTTGTTTGTTGGGCTTACCATACTGCAGCTGCTATTACAGCGTGCCTTTGCTTTGCTTAAAACTTGAAAGTGACCGCTTTCACGTCCCTGTTACTTTGCCACGCAAGATTTGTACGGAATGTTTTGAAAGACTAGTAAGCAACGTTCTACAAGGTGACAAAATGCAGCATTTTTTAAGGGTTAAATTTGCTATTAGTGCGATGGAAATGGCTTGGATGGAAGAATAACAAGGCCGAATTGTTGACAACCCACATGGGATGACAAAATGGCGCCGAATTTGGAGAAAGTTGTGGTTTTACCTTGTTGATGGTTAAACAGCTAGGATATACTTGAATCCAAGTTAAAACTTATTGAAAATGTGCTTGCTACCATTATATCTGAACTGACGTACATATTTGGAAGGATTTCAATGATGGAGAATTTGGTCAAATACGTCCATTTGCATTAGGTAGATAGATTTCAAATTATTATTTCGGTCACAAAGTGTCAACTATTTTACACAAAAAGCAGTGATAATATACATAAATAAGTACCAATTATGTTTCTATAAAAAAATATTTAGGAAAAAAGGTAATGTAGGTCCACTGCTGTTTATCTGAATTTGTACGTCACAAATTGACGTTTGACTATGAGTATTGCATGGTCATTTTCTTATGAAATATCAGTGCTAGGCATTTCACACTTACCAATGCCCACACCAAAATGTTCTATCTCTGAACCATATAAACACCTCAGAATAGCCAAAGCTTTTATGGTTTGGTAGATGGCAGTATGGCGAAAGGGTCGTTTATGGGTGTAGTCATGCAGTTCCGGACGTTTCGCCTCGGACTTGGGTTCGGGCAGCGTTTCACGTCGACCGTCATGATCAACTTGCCCTAAAACAGTTCAGATTATCTGTTCTAAATGAAATGCACACAAACTCATATGCAGGTCCTATACAAATCCGTGGCTGATTAATATTGAAATAAACCATAAACATTGTTGTCAGTAAACAACAGAACACCCGTCGGCATGCTGGTTTTGCTAATCAGTCGAACAAATGTTCGCAATATTATATTAAACTATTAATTGAATATTATTATAAGGAGATAACAAACATTGGTAAGATTGCTGACCTTTCTAATCAATCCAACTAATGTTCGCTATAATTATAATTATAGTAATATTTTTATGCATTGTTAACAAACGCTATAAGAAATGCTTACAAAGCAGACAATTCCGTAATAGAGGGCAAGTAAGAAACTGTTACCCTTGCCAATCAGTTTTCCACTCATCCTTATAAATAAACAAATTCAGGAAGAAAGGGAAAGAAGTCCAATATATTTCAGAAAAGCGTTCGACTTTCACCTACCGAGAGCACGTATTTGAGCATTGGACATACCCCGATCTGCAGCGTGGCAGCCCATACCCGAAAACTGTGACCCTTATAAACATTAGGGCTTAAATTGTATAATTTAAGAGCTTAATGCCAGTTGTATTTCAAAATAGTTACGAGGAACAGGATTTCCATTTAACAAAACAAACAAAAAACCTTGTTGTAAACCTCGGTTGCTAAAATAATCTAGAAGGACTGTAATTGCTTCTTAACAATAACGGACAACGAGCGCTGGTTATAATTGTGTTTGAAATTTCAGAACAGTAATTTGTAAAGAGACAACTTTGCCCGAACTGTCTGGCATCTTAGTCAGCTGGGTCAGACCTAAGTTTGATTGAACTCACTTATTCTGAGTAGCTGTCATTTCACCAACCCGCAAAAATGCATGGAATGCAGTAGAGCACATTGCTTGAAAAAGTGTAATCTCATAATATTGTGACAGAGAAAATTGATGAGTAATAGCAATTATTCTGTGAAGCAGTTCGATGGGCAACCTGGTGTCTAGGCGATATCCTACACGGGGCGAAAAATTGGGTTTGTCAAAAATTTACACACGAGGCAAATTCCTTGCAAATTTAATGTCCAACTTTGCCCTTGGTTTGCACGCGTGCATTTATTAAGTTTGCGACCATTCGGATTTGCCACACTTTTGCCAATGAATTTGCACGCGCGCAAATTTTAATTAAGTTTGCACAAAATTTGTACGTGGGGAAACTAGTTGCAAATCTAATGACCAAGTTTGCACTTGGTTTACACGCGTGCATTTATCACTTTTGCAGACAGCTGGATTTGCTACAAATTTGTATACCTGTTTACACGCGAGCAAATTAGAAGGTTTGCACGGGTTTACACAGTCAAAAATTTGCTGCAAATAAAAAGTTTGCCTTGAATTTTGCAAATGGGTTGACATATACAAATTTTGATTGCAAAGCTAGTGATAAATTTGCAAACTGGTTTGCACTGTTGGAGAATTCGAATTGCGCAAATCCACATACTCGCTGCCAAACATCACAAACATGCTTTAGATGACATGTTTATTCGGCAATTGCAAAAGTCGTAATGTTCAGAATAAGGCGGTCCACAGTTTCTGTTCACAAAAAGAGTAAACGGTCAGTCGACAATTGTTTGTTCTCGCTAGGTCAATTGCATGCGCAGTGCACAGGTTTGACGAATGAAACAGCAAGCCCGTCGGAAATAAATCCATATTGGGGGGAGGGGGGCTCAAGAATAAATCTGAATTGCTTTCGCACTTTTCCAGTTCTTTTGTGTGTTTTGCTTGTACAAATGGACTTTGGGAGGGGGAGGGGCAAGCCCCCTCCTTCCCCAGCACCCCCGCTTCCGACGGCCTTGAAACAGTGCGGTAGCAAATTTTAACGTAAACTGACCGTGCTGATACCGAATGGAATACTCTATATCTTTGAGAAATATTAAACTGTTAGAGTTCATCAATAACGGCATCAATATACAATCGTACAAGCTGTCTAGCTTGTACGGTTGTGAAAATACGTACACGAAATACCGTGAAGCCGGAAAATGTTTGGCACATTGAAAAAGTTGTTCCCATCCATGTTTATCAATAATTAACCATTCGTACAAAGCTGCACACGACGCTAACTACCACTGTCGTTTCAGGTCGGGGGGAGGTTTTATAACTTATGTACTTTTCTATAATGCTGACTGGACCATTTAATCCATAATCGCCATTCCTGAATGTCAACATTTAAGAATATTCCCTGGGATAGGGGGAGGGGATTGAAATAAGAAATATTTCGATGATTCCTGGACGACACCTCGCTCACTGAGCGATGTAGTCTCAAATTTGACACATTTTCCTCTTTGAAGTAAATTGTAGGTTTGCCGAGGATTTTGCGAATGGGTTTGCATATATGAACTTCAATTGCAAATTTAGTTACAAATTTGCACAGGAATTTGCAAACGTGCGTTTATTAAGTTTGCAAGGTCTCATTTTGCTACAAATTTGCTACAGGTTTGCACGCGTGTAAACTTTGTGGTTTGCTATTAAATTTGACAAACTAGCAAACCTATTGCAAGAAATAAGTTTACCTTAAATTTTGCGAATGATTTTACTTATAGAAAATTTTATTGCAAATTTAGTCATAAATTTGCAAAGAGTTTGCAACAGTGCGAACTTCATCGCAAATGTATTTTTTTACTATTGTTTAAATTATTAGAGCTTTCTCGATATAATTTAATAGCTATGTCAATGATAATTTTAATCTGAGGTATAATGCTACTTAGAACATTTTTTCCTGCTGGAAGTTCGCATATTGAACTGCTCTTGCATGATGGAAAATTTTAGATAAAATTTGTGTCACTCTTATGGCGGCCAAAATTGCAAAATTATTATAAAATATGCGATTCTAGATCTGGGGCCGGTTGTATCAAGCCTGTTTAGCTTAAACAGTGGTTAAGCTCAAAATAGAAAGCAAGTCTATATATAGTCAGATTCATTCAACAACCAAACTAAAAGTTTTGAGCCTTGATAGGACGATAATGTTTACAACTACATATTTAATGCACAATATTTAAGTTGCCTGTTTCACAAGAGAGAAAAGAGTGTTATTTTATTTTGACTTATCCACCGTTTAAGCTATTAAACAGGCTTGATACAACCGGCCCTAGTAGAGAAAATAAAAACTGGAAATGTAAGGAAATTTGAAATGATCAAGTGGATGCATGTCTTTTCCCGCTAAAATTGAAAAGGCGCTTCGAAATTTTTCAAGATGCTTTTTTTGCACAAGTTTCAGCATTTTTTGCCTTTTTTTCTGGTTGGAAAAGCGTCGAAAAGCATCAAAAGAACAATTAAATGGTCATTTAAAGGATTTTTTTCAATATTTGAGTGAATATAATGGTTATTGCCGCACAAAAATGGACTATTTTGACGAAAACTGGAACAGATATTGACATTCCATTGTCATTTTGGAAAGTTGAGCTTGGACGTGCAAATAATCAATGTGACGAATTGTCAGTGTCAAGCCGAGGCTAAATGTTACATGGTAAGAGCATTTATGAACGAGTTTTTATTACCTATTTTTGTTTTTAAGACATTTTAGAATGCATTTGAGGAATTTTTTATTGTTTTGAAAATACATGTACCCTGTATCACTTATTTTGAAAATTATTTGAAAGCATGGTTATATTTGTTATTTATTAAGTTAGGAAAAGAACCACTATCCCGTCTTGATATTTGCTGTTTTTCATTGAGAAAAAGACACAATGCAATATAAGCTAGAAAATGGTATTAATTTTAGGTAATACTATAAATTTATTTATTATTTATTTAAAAAAATCCTGGTGTCTGATTGGCCAACAGCCAACTGTGAAATTGTCATATCTACTCAATGGCTAACCAAATACGGATTTTTCACATTCATAATAGCAAAATGACGTCAAAGAGTCAATATGAAAAAAATTTGGACGCGTTTGCGCCATATTACTATGAGAACGAGAATCATATTGACTCGCTGACGCCATTGCAATGACGACGACGGCTGCCGAAGGACTAAGGAATTGTTTTTTCAGTCTTAATACAAATAAAATACAAATGGCTTCTTCCACTGAAAGGTTTGCAAACCTGGGCGAAGCCGAAATTCAAAAATTACTGGAAGATAAAGATTCGTTAAATACAAAAAGATCAACAAAAGCTTCTAGAATAGGTAAGAACACTCAGTTTCTTAATTCTTTTCCTGATTTATAACGTGACGTGGGCGAACAAATAGATGACCGTTTGTTTTGAATTTTTTAAATAAATAATAAAACAATTATTGAATTCGGTTTTCGCACAATATGAAGAATTACCAAGCTCTCAGTTTGCCGTTATCAACCTCAGCCTTCGGCTTCGGTTGATAACGGCAAACTTCGGGCTTGATAATTCTTCATATTGTGCTCAACCTCATTCAATAATTGTTAAATATTAGTTTAAATTTCAGAAATTAATGTAATTAATATTGTGCATTTGTGCTGCATTTATAACATGGCTCAGCTATATCAATTGAATCCTATTATTATTAAATCATGGGACCAACAGCTTATCTGTTTCTTGGTATTGCAAGAGCTGCAGTTCAGTATATCCCTATTTCTCCTTTATGCTTTCAAGTTATCATAATACTGGGTGCAAGATTTTAATTCCCCTCCCTTCAGTGCAATGCTATTGGGTCATTCCATACATATCAAGACTCCCTCCATAGTCATAGAGGATAATACTGCAGTTCTTATTGTACATGTATTAGGATGTTCGAAAAGGAACTAACTACGAAATAATTGTCAATTGAATTTCCTCTTCACGTTCATGATGGCAGGTGTGGAGTTTTTGTGCAATGTCTCAGTTCTGCACAAGGTGTAATGAGTGCATTTGAACATTTTCGCAGGAGACATGAGTAACACAATATTTATGCTTGTTTTAATAAAATATGTCTTTTATAATTTAATATAGTTTAGCTAACCCCATGTTTCAGAGTAGAAATTGATTAGTATTGAGAAAGAGACTGTTTCGAGGAACTGCAGGGGCTCGGACTCCCCGAATATGTACAAAACGAAAGTAACTTTATATTTTTGTAAATTTTTGTTTATGTTAAATTTCACGACAATTTTCCGTATATTTTGTGAATAAAATAAGTTTAAAAACATGGTCCTTCGTGTCGGATAGAAGAAAAGTTTACTATTTAATGATTGGCGTTAATAAATAGTGTTTATTGCTTGTTGGAAGAATGTCGAAAGAGCTAGAAGGCGTGAAAAAGAAGCGACGTTTTATGAGAAAGTCGGTGACGGACAGTTTAAAGTTGATTGATGAAGCGCTTGCAGAGGAAAATAGTCATGCCAGAGTTCAGGTACTGAAAGATAATATTTTAAGTAAATGGAATGATTTAACAGAGGTACAAGCCTCGCTTTCTATATATTTGGAAGACAGTGAAATTGACAGTGAATGTGCAGCACACAATGAGTATGAAATGAGAGTTATGGACTATATGGCTAGAATGACAAAGTATTTAAGTGTTAATACACATGCTGAGAACAGCAATTGGTCTAACGAGAGTGGGTCAAGTTTGGGGTCCACATGTAAAGTTCAAGTTAGACTGCCAAAGATTGAATTACCAACATTTGATGGGGATATATTATGTTGGCAATCATACTATCAGTCTGTTAAAGTGTCCATTGTGGATAATAGTGCTTTAGCTGATGTGCAAAAACTAGAGTACATTATGCGATCACTGAAGGGTGTAGCTGCTGAGTCGGTTAAGGGATTTTCAATAGTGGCTGAGAATTATGAATCTGTTTTGTCAACTCTGAAGGAAAGATTTGGTCATTCAAGGTTGATCTTGGATGCGCATATGAGGGGTTTGATCCATTTACCTGGATTGAGTGCTGAAGATGCAACATCTATGAGGGTGTTTTATGATAAAGTAGTCGGGCATGTTCGCTCGGTTGAGTCAATGGGAGAGAAGTATAGCTCTGAAACCTTGGCACCAGTATTGGTTCCTTTGATTGTTGATAACCTACCAAAAAAACTTGTGGAAAAGTGGGAGCTTGAAATTTGAGATAAGAAAGAGGGCTGATTGCCTATAAAAACACTCTTTACTTTCTTAGAGCAAGTCATAAGGGCAAAGGAATCTAGTACACAAGCCCCTAATGTAGAATCCAAAACTCCAAAGAATATTTCTTTGAAGGAAGGATTTCACAAAAATCCATCATTCAGAAGATCTTCAACATTAGCGTTGCGTTCGTCTACTCAAACTCAAGAAAAAGAGTGTGTTGTTTGTGGTAAGGATCACAATGTGTGGTCTTGCATTAACTTCCTTTCATTGACAGTGAAAGAGAGATTCCGGAAAGTTAGTGCTAAAGGTCTGTGTTTCCTGTGTTTGGAAGGTGGTCATAGGTCGAACAGCTGTAGTCGAAAGACATTGTGTAAGCATTGTAGAGGTTGTCACCATCACCTTCTCCACACAGACCAGCTGCCCCCAAATAGAACACATCCAGACAAGACTGAAGCCGCAGAAGGTCAGTCTGCAAGTCAAGAGGATGCATCAAAGAATGTTTCAAAGAATGTAACAGCCAATTCAGTTGGAACTGATGACATTGGAGAGGTGATTCTACAAACAGTCTCGATAGCTATGGAGTGCTATGGATACCAGTGGAGTGTTATAGATAGCTATGGAGTGTTGTGGATAGTTATGGAGTGTTATAGAGAGCTTTGGAGTGCTATGGATACCAGTGGAGTGTTATAGATAGCTATGGAGTGTTATGGATACCAGTGGAGTGTTATAGATAGCTATGGAGTGTTGTGGATAGTTATGGAGTGTTATAGAGAGCTTTGGAGTGCTATGGATACCAGTGGAGTGTTATAAATAGCTATGGAGTGTTGTGGATAGTTATGGAGTGTTATAGAGAGCTTTGGAGTGCTATGGATACCAGTGGAGTGTTATAGATAGCTATGGAGTGTTGTGGATAGTTATGGAGTGTTATAGAGAGGTTTGGAGTGCTATGGATACCAGTGGAGTGTTATAGATAGCTATGGAGTGTTATGGATACCAGTGGAGTGTTATAGATAGCTATGGAGTGTTGTGGATAGTTATGGAGTGTTATAGAGAGCTTTGGAGTGCTATGGATACCAGTGGAGTGTTATAGATAGCTATGGAGTGTTATGGATACCACTGGAGTGTTATAGATAGCTATGGAGTGTTATGGATACCAGTGGAGTGTTATAGATAGCTATGGAGTGTTATGGATACCAGTGGAGTGTTATTGATAGCTATGGAGTGTTATGGATACCAGTGGAGTGCTATTGATAGCTATGGAGTGTTATGGATACCAGTGGTGTGCTATAGATAGCTATGGAGTGTTATGGATACCAGTGGAGTGTTGTAGATAGCTATGGAGTGTTATGGATACCAGTGGCGTGTTATCGATAGCTATAGAGTGCTATGGATACCAGTGGAGTGTTATAGATAGCTATGAAGTGTTGTAGATAGTTATGGAGTGTTATAGAGAGCTATGGAGTGCTATGGATACCAGTGGAGTGTTATAGATAGCTATGGAGTGTTGTGCATAGTTATGGAGTGTTATAGAGAGCTTTGGAGTGCTATGGATACCAGTGGAGTGTTATAGATAGCTATGGAGTGCTATGGATACGAGTGGAGTGTTATAGATAGCTATGGAGTGTTGTGGATAGTTATGGAGTTTTATAGAGAGCTTTGGAGTGCTATGGATACCAGTGGAGTGTTATAGATAGCTATGGAGTGTTATGGATACCAGTGGAGTGTTATAGATAGCTATGGAGTGTTATGGATACCAGTGGAGTGTTATAGATAGCTATAGAGTGTTATGGATACAAGTGGAGTGTTATAGATAACTATGGAGTGTTACGGATACCAGTGGTGTGTTATAGATAGCTATGGAGTGTTATGGATACCAGTGGAGTGTTATTGATAGCTATGGAGTGTTATGGATACCAGTGGAGTGCTATCGATAGCTATGGAGTGTTATGGATACCAGTGGAGTGCTATAGATAGCTATGGAGTGTTATGGATATCAGTGGAGTGTTATCGATAGCTACGGAGTGTTATGGATACCAGTGGAGTGTTATAGATAGCTATGGAGTGGTATGGATACCAGTGGAGTGTTATAGATAGCTATGGAGTGTTATGGATACCAGTGGAGTGTTATAGATAGCTATGGACTGTTATGGATACCAGTGGAGTGTTATAGATAGCGATGAAGTGTTATGGATACCAGTGGAGTGTTATAGATAGCTATGGAGTGTTGTGGATAGTTTTGGAGTGTTATAGAGAGCTTTGGAGTGCTATGGATACCAGTGGAGTGTTATAGATAGCTATGGAGTGTTATGGATACCAGTGGAGTGTTATAGATAGCTATGGAGTGTTACGGATACTAGTGGAGTGTTATAGATAGCTATGGAGTGTTATGGATACCAGTGGAGTGTTATTGATAGCTATGGAGTGTTACGGATACCAGTAGAGTGTTATAGATAGCTATGGATTGTTATGGATACCAGTGGAGTATTATAGACAGCTATGGAGTGTTATGGATACCAGTGGAGTGCTATAAATAGCTATGGAGTGTTATGGATACCAGTGGAGTGTTATAAATAGCTATGGAGTGTTATGGATATCAGTGGAGTTTTATAGATAACTATGGAGTGTTAAGGATACCAGTGGAGTGTTATAGACAGCTATGGAGTGTTATGGATACCAGTGGAGTGTTATAAATAGCTATGGAGTGTTATGGATACCAGTGGAGTGTTATAGATTGCTATGGAGTGTTATGGATACCAGTGGAGG
>CACRXK020007857.1:0-21913 GCA_902702795.2 Paramuricea clavata
ATGCATGCAGAAACCCTCGCCTTGTTGACAAAACCATTGTATTTTCCGAACATGAAGTTCTAAAGTAGTTGTCATGGTAACACGATAATTTTTTAAGAATATTCTTACAAATGAAAAATCGCCTAAAAATATCACTTTTAATTACAAAATTATTAATTTCCCAACATATATATGTTAGGTATGTTATTATACGTAATATAAGCTTCAATTTAAGGTAAAATTCAACCACAAACGCTTCGCAAAACGTTTTAAAGTGTTCTTTATAAAACTAAACTGCCTTTATTCTTTAATTAAATGGCTTTATCGATAAACTTTGAGTTTGCAATAAAATGATTTCAAATTCTCGCTTGCAAATGACTTTGCTTTCTTTTTTATTTAAAAAATTCAATATAATAAAAAAGGGAATCAATATTATTAAAGATACACTGAAATTATATGCTGTCTTGTAATAGTTGTTTCATATACGCAAAGGCCGTCGGGTTTTAAAGTCATTATAAAATCAATATTTAAAACAAACTTACCTTCGTTAACGTCGGCTCCCTTCTTTTAGCCGATTCTTTCGCCCTTTCTTTCTTAAAATTTACAAAATCTTGCAAAAATGCGAGCAAAAATGAAATATATTTGCAAGAAATTTATCAATCATCAAATCAAGAAATGTTTGCTATTTCACTGTCGTCATGCAGTCGTTATAATGCAAACTTTAAATTGGACCAATCAGTGTCCGCTATTCATGACAGTCCGCCATATTCTTGAGATCAGTGAGGATGACCACACACCCAACACTCGAACACCGTTGGTGACCCACGCCCGCGATAATTGATGAACTTTAGACTTCGCTAATGCTTTCGTTTCCCCGGGTGTAAATAGCCGGGGGGAATTAGTACCCTCGCACGGCGCTTCGCGCCGTCGGCTCGGGGACAATAACAAGCCAATAACTTGGAAACCAATTTGTTCTAAATGTTATTCATGTAGCATAACTTATTGTTCGTAGATGTGATAATGTTTTATCAGTTATATTTTGCTATATGTGATAATGTTTTATCAGTTATATTTTGCTATATTGTTTTAAATGTGTAATGATGTATATCTAAATAATTATAGCGTAGGACTTAGTCTGGAGCTGTATAACAGTCATGTTGTCTCCACCGTCAATCGTATAATTTAATCGTAAAGCTAATAAATAATTAATTATTTAAAAAAAATTCAAATGAAAATTTCTCATTTGCGTGTGTGCAACTGAGCTACTTCACATGTGATATTTTCATAATTGTACAAGCTGTCGATTAATATGCTTTTTAATTTTAATTTTCAGAAATACATTTTGAATTACGGCGCCAGATTGCTAAGAATAACCTTTCGTGTGGACAGTCAACAACTTCAAATTATGAAAAAGCGACAGTACCTTTTGAGAAGAAAACGTAAGCCATTTTATGCTTATTCTAATAATTTCAATTAGATTAAATAACAATTAATTACATGAAGGATCTATAACACAATAGACTCCATGCAATACTGATTTGGATTATAGATTGCCAATCGTTTTTACTTACGTTTAATAATTCAAAATAATTTATGTATAGGTTATTTCAAAGGACTAGCTGTTTTACTTAATTGCCTATAAAACTGGATCTGCCAAAATATTCCTTTATAGGCTCATGGGGGGTTATCTGCGACGGGTCAAATAATCAGTGGACGATCATTTGATAATAAGCTGCGAGAGGGGAAATTTTCCGTGTTACTCATGCCGTCTATACATGCAGTTATAGAAAATAAATGTTTTTCTCACCAAATATCGCGTAATATTAATGTTATCATCTATTTACAACATGAGCGGCCGTGTTATATCGGATATACAAACTCGAGTTGAATAGATTACGGAAGCCGTGAAGGGACTTCAGACTTCGGACTTCGGAGTTCAGACTTCAGACTTCGGACTTCAGACTTCAGACTTCAAACATTGGTTCGGAGCTTCGCTAATAGCCAACATTGCTCAATCTGCGAAGCTGGCTTATATTTAAGGCACTTATTCAGTCAAAGCTATATTCAAACTAAAGTCAAAAATGGTCAGAATGATTTAGATTGTAAATGCAGACTGTTGGAA
This sequence comes from Paramuricea clavata, assembly GCA_902702795.2. Classification (NCBI taxonomy): domain Eukaryota; kingdom Metazoa; phylum Cnidaria; class Anthozoa; order Malacalcyonacea; family Plexauridae; genus Paramuricea; species Paramuricea clavata. The sequence continues at coordinate 2,102 of CACRXK020007857.1, forward strand.
TGTGTCAGTGAGTTCTGACAGTTCTTTGCAGGTTTAAAGGCAGAACGATAAAACATATAATACTATTGTTTGTAGAAACACCACGTAAATTTATTACTGCAGTAAATTTATTAACTTTATTCTGTAAATTTATCAACTTAAGTATAACACGCGCTCAAAACTAATACGTACAATATACCACTTGAGGTTATGACTCAATTCAAAATTCAGTTATTTTTCGAAACGTTTCTCAATCGACAAACAAACTTAAAAAGTATGTTTAGTGCTTTATCTGTAAAATAATGCTAAATTGAAGAGATTTTAGATTATGCCAAAGAGAAAATTATGTCTGAAGTTCAGTAAGCTTGCTTATATTGCTCGGCTTAAATATGGCGTCAATTTTAAAGCATCATTGATAATTGTATTTTAATTGACAATTTTTAACGATGATTTTATGTTTCTCAACCGGCAGATGCATTTAAAAAGGTAGCTAACTGTATAAACTAAAGAATAAAGCAAAAACAAAGAGTAACAAAGTGATTCTAAGAGGAGGAACGCACTAAAAGCAATGTTGGCTATTAGCGAAGCTCGGAGCCAATGTTTGACAATCAGACTTTGGACTTCAGACTTCGGAGTTCAGACTTCAGACTTCGGAGTTCAGACTTCAGACTTCAGACTTCGGACTTCAGACTTCAGACATTGGTTCCGAGCTTCGCTAATAGCCAACATTGCTTTTGCGTTCCTCCTCTTAGAATCACTTTGTTTTTGCTTTATTCTTTACTTTATACAGTTAGCTACCTTTTTAAATGCATCTGCCGGTTGAGAAACATAAAATCATAGTTAAAAATTGTCAATTAAAATACAATTATCAATGATGCTTTAAAATTGACGCCATATTTAAGCCGAACAATATAAGCAAAACTTACAGAACTTCATACATAATTTTCTCTTTGGCGTAGTCTAAAATCTTCTCAATTTAGCATTATTTTACAGATAAAGCACTAAACATACTTTTTAAGTTTGTTGCCGATTGAGAAACGTTTCGAAAAATAAAAATTTTGAATTTAGTCATAACTTCAAGTGGTAGACTAGGTTACCCACAGGGCAGTAATGCTGCCTTCGACAGCAAAAGACAAACTACAGGGTGTTGAACGAGTCCTTTAGAAACATCCTATTATTGTTATCCTTGCAGGTTAACCCATTTATTGGCGGTACCCTACCACTGACTGAGTATTAAAAATCGTCTGGCGTTGGACAGGGTAATTACTAAAGTAGGGGTCATTACTGTGCTGATGGATTAACAAGAGACATTGGCAGATAGGTTTGTTAACCCATTTACTGGCAGTACCCTATACCACTGACGACTAAAATCTTCTGGCGCTGGACAAGGGAAGGGCGCATTGCCAGCTAATGGGTTAAACCACCGTGGTTAAACATAAGATTTGATGCTCCAGGAAATGTAAACAAGCTATCAGTGTAACATTCCAGTTTATATATTTATATACTCGGAATATTGATTTCTCGGTATATACAAAATTATTTTAAAGTATAACAACCAGCGAAGAAGTAAGCCACTAACTACCCTGCGCGGCTGCGCGCAGACTATATAATGACATATATATGTCATCCGTCCGGTCCGTCCGTCATTCATCCGTCCATCCGTATCCGCGTTTTATCCTACCCGTTTTTAAAACACAAAGTTTGCATAATTAAGGAGTGCGGTTCGTCATGATCAACATTTTCAAAAGCGGCCAATTAGACCAGGGGTTAAAGGTCAATGACAATGACATGCAAGTGACATTTAACATTGCGTCTCACTAATTAAAGTTTGCGTGTTTAATGTTTATCAAAGAAAGCAAAAATATATACAAGACAATCTCACATGTGGAATTTGTTCACTTACGTACTGCCTTGTGATGCAGTACAAGTATAAATACAAAAGACAAAGCATTTGTAAATCCTAAAACATAATTAAATCATACGGCACATTCAAGATTTTATTAAATATCGTATTTCAGCCGCGTTTATACTGCTTGGCGCATTCGCTGCGTTATATTCATTTATATACACAGAAAAGCATCAAGCATGTCATTGTCCTTGCAGACCATAGGCAAAAAGCATTTGTCAACCACATACCAAATTTAAGCAATCGTTAAATCATATACATGTCATGGAAAGAATATGGAAATAATGTTGAATGAAAGCTAGCATCGCGTATAATGTTAAAAGCACCGCATATAGTGCTCGAACCACTGCGTATATTAATTGCAAAAGCAACGCGTATATAAATGGTGAAAGCACCGCGTATAATGCTGGAACCACCGCGTATAATGCGGGAACCACCGCGTATAGTGGCGAAAGCACCGTGTATAATGCCGAAAGCACCATGCACCGTATAATGCTAAAAGCACCCAACAAAATACCGTTTGATCACTTTAAGCCAGCTATGGCTTTCCATAAAAGAAGATCAAAGATGAAAGATGATCACATTATCTGTTTGCCTTATGCCTGACCGCGCTGCACCACGGTTAAAATTCACTGGTACCGTCATGCAATGCGCCAAATGGAAAATTTTGATTTCGACCCACAAAACAAAATTAGGATCTGCCTTGCTCGCTCGCTTCAGGCTCGCTCGCTGCGGCAGCAATTATACGCATTAGTTTTGAGCGCGTGTTATACTTAACTTGATAAATTTACAGAATAAAGTTAATAAATTTATACTGCAGTAATAAATTTATGTGGTGTTTCTAAAAACAATAGTATTATATGTTTTATCGTTCCGCTGCCTTTAAACCTGCAAAGAACTTTCAGAACTCACTGACACATTCCAACAGTCTGCTTTGCAATCTAAATCATTCTGACCATTTCTGACTTTAGTTTGAATAGCTCTGACTGAATATGTGCCTTAAATATTAGCCAGCTTTGCAGAAGCAATGTTGGCTATTAGCGAAGCTCGGAACCAATGTTTGAAGTCTTAAGTCTGAAGTCTGAAGTCTGAAGTCTGAAGTCTGAAGTCTGAAGTCTGAAGTCTGAAGTCTGAAGTCCGAAGTCTGAAGTCTGAAGTCCCTTCACGGCTTCCGTAATAGATGGATTGTCAAACGTCTTGATGAGAACATTCGTATTCTTCACCAATTTAGCAAAATAAATTAATGATATTTGGTGAGAAAATTGAACTTAAAGTTTACTGGGTAAATCAGCATCATTTTGTATCAGATATACTAGGCAAAGTCCTTCACAATCTGCATAAATTCTTTCGCGTTTTTCCCCATGAATTATTAAAATGAGTTGCACAATATAAAAACTAATGAATGACATTAGAAGACGGAAAATCTAAGTTTGTAACTTATTTCAAACATTTTGGTCATTTTCACAGAGGAGATTCCCACACTTGTGGACGACCGAAGAGAGCAAAATATTTCAGTTGAAACATTAGCTGATGACAGAGTAATCGCGGATGTGATCGAAACACAGATAAAGATGGCGGAGAGAGACGCTGAGTGGAAAAAAGCTGCTGAGGTTTTGAATATCTATTCACTGATCATTCATATTCTGGTTGTACTATTCACGTTCTGTTTGGTTTTCATTGACGCACGTCATGACGCATGAACTATAATCTACATTGCATGAAAAATGAGTCACAAGCGATGCAAGAGAATCTGTGTTTACATCTTGTCAGACACGTGATTCTGTTGAGCGAGATGTAATTTGCAGTATACTGTATATATATTTTGGTTATTCATATATTTCGTCTGACAAGACTAATTCTCAACACGTTTTCAGTTGCAAGAAGTTAGTTGAAACGCAAGAAAATCGGAGATAAGTTAAAGTGATCCTATATATGAACCTCGATATAGTGATTAATTTTGCCTTATACTTATAGCATGCATCAGTAGCTATACAAATAATGAATGTTTTCATTCGTGCAATGGTAAAAATATTTTCATAAGGTGAATGAAGTGGAATTTTCCATTTCACGAGGCGAGATGCAGTCAAATTTCTAAGTTCATTAAATACAAAACGAATACATCATACCTTGTCCTTGTTCTTGTTCAAAAATAATTAAAATCCAACAAAAAAATTCCAACAAATATTTTAGTGAAGAATAGGTTTTTGAATAATAATATTGAATTTTTACTACTTAAACCTTACCGTGCAATTACTATCGTAGGCCTACTATTGCACGGTAGCAAAATGGGAATTTTAATTCCATATCACGTCATCATGTTCAGCCAATTAAACTGACCAGAATTTAATGAGGTGTTATATAATATACTATAATGTATTATATATAGTTCATTAAAAGAGATTCAAACACTCATTAATAATTCATAAGCTTATTGGAAAATCATGTCAACCATAATATGTCACGTGCAGTGGCTTTAAACCTGATAAAACACTCCTAATTAGTATTCTTTATATAAAGAATACTAATGAGACAGTATATCTATTGAATTTGCATGTAGTCGTGTTTGAAGCCGTTTAATAAACTCGCAGGTCGTGTTTTATTAGGTCTAAAGCCACTCGCGCTGCGCGATCGTGATTTTAAACCTAATTAAACACTCCTGCTCGTTTATTAAACAGTACGTAATTGCACAACCAGTCAGTAAATGCGAATAGACGGCTAGGCTATATATGTATGGTGGAATTGAATGAATGTATTTAATGGATAAAAACCCGCGTACTATCAAATAATTATCAGAAGAAAGACGTTGCTTTAGGTGCTTATAGTTTAATTTGCGGCTTTGTCCTTTGAAAACGTTTATTTTTTAAGGACTGTATACGTACGTCACGTATCTCCAAACGTCTGCGCCAATGGCGGACACGTCAGTTGCGAAATATTGGGGATGAAGGGCGGGGGGGGGGGTTGGCGGAGAGTCAATATCGGTTTCCATCATCATCGCAGCTAGCACACAACGTAATCCCAATGTTGTAGGAATGTTGTAATTTGGTTTGGTCCGACCTGACTACTTTACAACTTGAACAATTTTTCCCAAATGACCAGTTTTGATGAATGTTACGTGTGTGCAACGGTATCAGTATATCTTATTCACACGCAGGATAAGGTAATTAGATGCAGCATGCGTTAGCTGTTAAGTGCTCTTTCTCTTTTTTCCATGTTGAAGTCTTTATCTTGTTATTGACAGGCGAACAAACAAGTATGTGAAACGCTCGGCTTGTCCGTCTATAATATATATATATATATATATATAGATATATAGATAGATAGATAGATAGATAGATAGATAGATAGATAGATAGATAGATAGATAGATAGATAGATAGATAGATAGATAGATAGATAGATAGATAGATAGAAAGATAGATAGATATAGATATAGCTTAAGATTTTGGTTTACGAAACACAAACAGTGCTCAATACCATATAGATAGAGCGTAATATAGTTTTTCGTTTTACCTCAAAAAAACCACAACAGTCTGTTTCATCCGTATAGGAATCATCAGGTGGTGATCACCACCTGATGATTCCTATACGGATGAAACAGACTGTTGTGGTTTTTTTGAGGTAAAACGAAAAACTAGATATAGATATAGATATAGATATATAGATATATAGATATATAGATATATATGTATGTATGTTTCACTAAACATTGTATTACTAATATTGTACAGTACTGTACATATATAGATATTGTTGCACTAAGTAATATAATGGTAAAATACTAAAGCGGATTGACGTTCAACCGTCCCCCCTCCGCTCCCTTTTCTTATTCGATATTGAAGGAATTGAGAGGGTGTTTTTTTAATTTACTAGATCAACAATTAGGGAAATGCATTGCATGGAAAAATGAGTCACAAGCGATGCAAGAGAATCTGTGTTTACATCTTGTCAGACACGTGATTCTGTTGAGCGAGATGTAATTTGCAGTATACTGTATATATATTTTGGTTATTCATATATTTCGTCTGACAAGACTAATTCTCAACACGTTTTCAGTTGCAAGAAGTTAGTTGAAACGCAAGAAAATCGGAGATAAGTTAAAGTGATCCTATATATGAACCTCGATATAGTGATTAATTTTGCCTTATACTTATAGCATGCATCAGTAGCTATACAAATAATGAATGTTTTCATTCGTGCAATGGTAAAAATATTTTCATAAGGTGAATGAAGTGGAATTTTCCATTTCACGAGGCGAGATGCAGTCAAATTTCTAAGTTCATTAAATACAAAACGAATACATCATACCTTGTCCTTGTTCTTGTTCAAAAATAATTAAAATCCAACAAAAAAATTCCAACAAATATTTTAGTGAAGAATAGGTTTTTGAATAATAATATTGAATTTTTACTACTTAAACCTTACCGTGCAATTACTATCGTAGGCCTACTATTGCACGGTAGCAAAATGGGAATTTTAATTCCATATCACGTCATCATGTTCAGCCAATTAAACTGACCAGAATTTAATGAGGTGTTATATAATATACTATAATGTATTATATATAGTTCATTAAAAGAGATTCAAACACTCATTAATAATTCATAAGCTTATTGGAAAATCATGTCAACCATAATATGTCACGTGCAGTGGCTTTAAACCTGATAAAACACTCCTAATTAGTATTCTTTATATAAAGAATACTAATGAGACAGTATATCTATTGAATTTGCATGTAGTCGTGTTTGAAGCCGTTTAATAAACTCGCAGGTCGTGTTTTATTAGGTCTAAAGCCACTCGCGCTGCGCGATCGTGATTTTAAACCTAATTAAACACTCCTGCTCGTTTATTAAACAGTACGTAATTGCACAACCAGTCAGTAAATGCGAATAGACGGCTAGGCTATATATGTATGGTGGAATTGAATGAATGTATTTAATGGATAAAAACCCGCGTACTATCAAATAATTATCAGAAGAAAGACGTTGCTTTAGGTGCTTATAGTTTAATTTGCGGCTTTGTCCTTTGAAAACGTTTATTTTTTAAGGACTGTATACGTACGTCACGTATCTCCAAACGTCTGCGCCAATGGCGGACACGTCAGTTGCGAAATATTGGGGATGAAGGGCGGGGGGGGGGGTTGGCGGAGAGTCAATATCGGTTTCCATCATCATCGCAGCTAGCACACAACGTAATCCCAATGTTGTAGGAATGTTGTAATTTGGTTTGGTCCGACCTGACTACTTTACAACTTGAACAATTTTTCCCAAATGACCAGTTTTGATGAATGTTACGTGTGTGCAACGGTATCAGTATATCTTATTCACACGCAGGATAAGGTAATTAGATGCAGCATGCGTTAGCTGTTAAGTGCTCTTTCTCTTTTTTCCATGTTGAAGTCTTTATCTTGTTATTGACAGGCGAACAAACAAGTATGTGAAACGCTCGGCTTGTCCGTCTATAAATACACCACTAATTCCATGATAGTTGGGACGTCGTGCGTGCATGTATTTGCTCTGGAATTGAAATACAGTTATCCGGCAAGTAGTAATTAGGCCCAATAGCACTGAGCTTCCCAGTAGAAATGCCTATGATTCAGGAAAGGTATAAGGTTTAATCGTTATGACAAGTATACCTGCATGTTTATATACGATCAGTACACATTAGTTCCCGCGGAACGGGAATATCTTGTCACTATATAAGTGATGAAGAATACAAACAAGAGCATCTTGTTCCAAATCATGATGCCAACGAAGGTGTTTCTTCTATATAAGTAGTATTTAAAACACGAGAAGGAGTGTTTTATCATATTTAAAACGCGAGGCACAGCCGAGCGTTTTAGATATGATAAAACGCGCGAGTTCGAGTGTTTTGAATAGCTTAAAATACGACTACAAAAGAATGCTAATTATAGGATGAACAATTATATAATCATACTAATTAGGATGAACAATTATATAAAGAATACTGATGAAGATGACTTTTATCAGGTATAAAGTCACTCCACGTGACCTATTATGGCTGACATGATTTGCCACAAGGTTTATGAATTTTTAATGAGTATTTAATTATAAATAACATTCAGAATTGCAGTAAAATAATCTGTTTATTATATTTGCTGACTATATACGAACATAACCAAGTAGTCACAATTATCTAAAAACTGTAAACAAAATTATGCAAATATAGAAATAAACAAAGTATCTGATTGGTTATAATTGTAAATAAATTATATGACTATATATAAAGTCTTGAAAAAACTAAGTGCATGTATTGCATAAAACTCGTGCAGGGAAAAGCATTAATCATAACTTATATATAGCATGCAATATCTATAAATTAATTAAACAAAAAAATGGATTCATTAATCAATTATTGACGAAAATTTAACGTGGAAAAGTCACATATATAGACAACGTTTCGGAAAAAAATTTACTAAATCTATTTACCAAATTTATCAAAAGATATAATATTTTGTTTGTGGAAACACCACGTAAATTTATTACTGCAAAGTTTTCGATCCGTATAAGCCCGGATCTTCATCAGTGATGAAGATCCGGGCTTACGGATCAAAAGCTTTGCAGTAATAAATTCACGCGGTGCCAGTTCCACAAACAAAATATTATAACTACTGAGACTACTGTCTAATTATCTTCCAAAAGTCAATGATTAAATAACTCCATATGGGCCTTACTTTAATTGTTTATATTATTTTTATGTAAATTATTACTGTTTGACTTTGCAAATCTATGACGGGCGAAATCAATAAAAAAATAGTGATTTGGTAGATAGTATTAGTGATAAGGCATTATTTCATGCCTAAACTTTTATTTAATAGGGCTAAACTCTGTAACGTGTTTGACTTTGCGAAGATGTTTGCTTTCTTGGCAAGCCAGTCAAGTCAGTGTCTGAACAAGTCAGCTTAAACAAAATTAGTTTCGGCAGTCATCATAAAACGTGAGTACATGCATGCATGCAAGGGGAATTTTTTTGCTGGAAATAGTAGTAACGTACAGACTGATCATAGGGAGCTTTAGATTTGACTACGAGTACGACTACGAGTACGAGATTCGTTAAGCGAAACGCATGCTGTATGCTTACGCCATCCCGTACGTACTGAGGCGAAAAAGTCGTAGCCATCGCCCATCTGAGTACGAAATTGTGGAGAAATCTCGTAGTCCTCACGACGACTTTTTCAAAAAAAAAGAAAGTTGGCTTTTTTTTGTTTTCCATTTGTAGCATTTATATAGCGTTTATCCGGCGCAAGTAATATATTAGTACTAAATATCTGGCCTGCGGTTTTTAATGTTATGACTTATTTACACATTTTCTGGGGGATTTTATAGTCTGCAGGAGATTTAGTTTATGAAACTTTTTCTCCCATTGTTGGTTTACTGCTATAAAAGCAACATTTAAATGGAAACGAAAACGACTACGGTAATTTCCTAGCACGCGATCAAATCTCGTACTCGTAGTCGTACTCGTAGTCAAATCTAAAGCTCCCTCATATCGACCGCGAACTGCCGCTATCCGACACCCAGAACAACGTACTGTAATTCGATTTTCGACACTCTCTGATCAGTACCATGCATGCTTGGCCTGATTAAATTCCGAACACGCTCTTCTTAAGTGGTATACTTTTCAGTATACATGCAAAGCGAGGTAATATATGACACAGATTTCGTATTTTAACTCGGACGTCCATTTATAAAACGAGTTCATTGGGAAAAATTGCAAATCTGATTATTAACAACTACACTCAGCCAAGATACGTGTAATCCAAGTGTAGCTACCTTTCTTTTTAAACTCGTTCGCATATGAAATTATATGAAATAATATTATGATTCATGAATTCGGCCGGAACAGACATAATAATCAAAGTCTGTATATATAAGAGGAAGTTATATAATTATAGCATGGCACTGCATGTCCAAATATGTCAGGATAAAATATACAGCCGTGTGAAAAACAAGATAATTATTTAAGACTCAATTTAAATACAGCTGCTCAGCTCCCATGCATGACGGGCAACCAATCAAAATGACTCATAACAATCTCTCCTTGAATCTGCTCGTACCGCCCTGCGCAGCATGCTCAATTAATGTATATTTCCATCTGACTGATTAACGAACGCTTGATAAGCTAACACGATGTTATTCGCAGTTTACAGATCACATTAAATATAGCTTGAATGTGGATCAACAAGGAGCCAGAAAATTGTGTCTTCATTCACGAAAATGCATAATGAACTCGTATATTGTCTTTATATCTTGCTTAGTTTGGTTCACTTTGTGTCGCCAGTGCGTTCAACCGTATTGGTAAGTAATACTACAGTACACAAACTTCATATTATAAATCTGATATTTCGAAACGTCTGTTCCAACTAAGATTTTCTATTGCTTATTGTCCTATTTAGCTAGTGTTTAGTGTATAGGTTTCAAATTTGATAGTGCAGGCCGAATGTAGCCTATACATGCAAGCGTTGAAACTACGCCATGCTGCGTGCATATAAACGAGCTTAATCGATGATAAGTACTGAAAAATTATCACAAAATATTTTCAGCGCGGAGTATGCATTTTTTCTTCATATTTTTCATTACGTACTGAAGTTAAATGCCTAGTTTCACAACATAAACTCTGATATTGGCATGGCTGCAGAATTAATCTCCGCAGTCTATGTCGCAGCAAGTCATTTAATCGATAATACTTTTCATATACAAATGTTAGAACTAAATTATTTGATATAAGTAGGCAACTTTTTAATCGGTAATGATGTATACCTTAATATTTTTTCAAGGTGTTTCCTTTATGTAAACCATCCCCAAGCACCAATAGCATGTGTCGATATATTCAAGGCTGAAGAATTTATTTCTTTTATAACATTATATTTTACATTCATTTACTCAGCCGGTTTAATTAATAAAGGATCACAAAATATATTTTTGAGCGACAAATCGTGGAGACAATTAAATGATTTTATAGATCTATCTCAGTATCTGAAAATGTGTATGTTGAAAACTAGCAAAATCACCTTTTCAGCAAACATGCATTGTGTCCTCCTAATCTTCGCCAAAGATGGCACTGGAAAAAATAGTGAAATTCATATGCATGAAATTTGCGCCGATTCAATCGTTAAATCCACAGAAAATCCATATTATTTCCATGCATACTAAGTACCATATAGTATATGAAATTCCAATTAGCATATATGAAACTGATTGGATTTCCCTATACTATTTTCAACTAAGATCCATACCACTTCCATAGTAAGGATTTTGAAAAAATTTCCAGTGAATTCTTCGCCATGGCGAAATTTTTTCAAAATCCTTACTATGGAACTGGTATGGATCTTAGTTGAAAATAGTATAGGGAAATCTAATCAGTTTCATATATGCTAATTGGAATTTCATATACTATATGGATACTTAGTATGCCCATGCATACTAAGTACTTAGTATGCCCATGCATACAATAGTATGGATTTTCTGTGGATTTAGCAATTTGAATCGGCGCAAATTTCATGCATATGAATTTCCGATCGGCTTTTCATCCCTAAAAATTATATCATTGCAATGATATAATTTTTAGGGATGATAAGCCGATCGGCCGACCGTACAGCCTGCAGTACACGACTTGTCCAATGGATAAGGGAAACCAATATTATAACCAGATACACTACATACAGCTATTTCAATTAAGGTTGTCCACGAGCAAAGTGGAAATGTCGAATACGAGCGCGGAAGACGTCTGCTGGGAATCGCTAACAAATTAATGAATTTTCATAGCGATTCCCAGCAGCCTTTCGCGCTCGTATTCGACTTTTCCGCTTTGCTCGGTGGACAACCAATTGAAATAGCTGTATACATCTGCATGGGCGATGCAGCCTTATTCGCAGATATACATATATCTATACATTGTATAGCCTGAAGTGAATAAAGATATACACAAACCCCGTCGTAAATTAAAGACTGTATAATTAATTTAGTTCCCAACAAATTTCAAATGTTACTATTGAGTGACAAGATGATGAAATTAAGTAATAGTTTGACAACAACGAAATGAAAATACACTGTGCAATATATAGTTATCGACCAAATCAACAACAGCTGGAATCCTTTTGAAAACACGCCCACACGCTCAGTGTTTTTGAAATACAGGTGATAAAAATCTTTGACGTTTCGTGGAAAAGCCCGCCATTTTAGCCTCTGGCTCAATGCTAACGCCCAGACAACGGGCTTTTCATCCAACGCTTTCTTAAAGCTAATGTATGAGTTCGCGTTAACCTTATTTTTCAGTTTTTCTTATTTTGCATGATAGGCAAAAGTCTGCAAATTGAAAGTCTATTTGCATGATAGGCAAAAGTCTGCAAATTGCATGTAACTATATCCCGCAAATCCCGAAATATATCCCGCACCCAAAAAATGTGCCCCCCTCCATGTGCCAAATTCCACCCTTTCGGAAATTTCCTCCCCCCCCCCCAAAAAAAAACAAAAAAACAACAAACACACACACATACTTATACGATAGACATTTGTTTTCAGACATTATGAACATGCAGATGCAAAATATATAACTAGAAAATACATGCATGCAGAAACCCTCGCCTTCTGACAAAAGCATTGTATTTTCCGAACATGAAGTATTTAAAGTAGTTGTCATGGTAACACGATAATTTTTTAAGAATATTTTTACAAATGAAGAATCCCCTAAAAAATTAAAAATATCACTCTAATTACAAAATTACCAATTTCCCAAACACATTTTTGTTAGGTATGTTATTATACGTAATATAAGCTTCAATTTAAGGTAAAATTCAACCACAAACGCTTCGCAAAACCAGTGGCGTAACGCTCATTGGGTAGGGTTAGTTCCAAAATTAAGGGGCCCCGACAGTTAGGGGTCCCGACAGTTAGGGGCCCCATCACCCACGGCCTATCGCCCAGAAAATTAGAAAATGTAAAAAATGCAGGTTAAGTATCAATGGGAAAATGCAAAATCAATAATGCTAGAGAATTAAACGTCCATCGACAACGGTAGCTGATTGTTTTAATTCCATCTCAAATAAAACAAAAGTTATTCTTATTAGTTGTTACATGTGTTGGAGACCGTTAATAGATAGCTTAAGATCTACGACGTCGACGTCAGCTAGGACGTCAGGGCTATGCAGAGGACTGGGAATAGGATGTCGTCCTGATGTAGTCCCAGTCCTCTGCTTAGCCCTGACGCCCTAGCTGACGTCGACGTCGTAGATCTTAAGCTATCTATTGTTACCGACACGGAATTTTCCATTCTATAAATATTCAATATAAATATAACATCTCAGTCAAACAATGACAACAGTCAACAGGGGCCCCCACACTAAATATGCCTAAGGGCCCCCTGTTCCTCCGTTACGCCACTGCGCAAAACGTTCTTCGCAAAGTGTTCTTTATAAAACTAAGCTGCCTTTTGGCTTTATCGACAAACTTTGAGTTTGAAATAAAATGATTTCAAATTCTCGCATGCAAATAACTTTGCTTTCTTTTCTATTTAAAAAATTTAATATAATGAAAAAGGGTGGTCAATAAAGTATGCACTGAAATTATATGCTGTCTGGTTTCGTTTATACGCAACGTTTATACGATCGGCTTTTAAAGCAATTATAAAGCAAACAATACACAGTGTGACCAGATATTTTGCAAGGCAATTACTAAATAAGCATGCAAGAAATTACCAAAACGTAGAAAAAATTACTAAATTTCTGCTGTCAACCAAAGTGGTCTGAAAATCAATAAAACATCTCAGCAAAACAAAATCAGTAAAACGCGTTCCATCACTGAAACTATGTTTTTTCCATGTTTTTCTTTCTCACTTGTACTTTTTGGTTGCAATTGTGCAAAATGCAAATATGACGCCGGAATGGTTGGGCCCGGGCCCCAGATCCCTAGCCTGCAATCAGCACAGGGTGAGTGGTGATCAGCAGGATTCTCTCGATTCAGCTGGACAGCTTGGGCCAAAAGCCTGCAATTTGGATGTACAGCTTTGCAAGCATGGACATGCAACTGTTCTCATTGAATTTTTGAATAACAGGTTGTGTCATTATGGTCTATTTGGTTGAATTTCATGAGATAACCAAAATATTACTAACTTTAAGAGAAATTACTAAAAATATTACCAAAAATTTTCAATTACCAAAAAAGTCAGAAAAATCGCGAAATATTACCAAAAGTAATTTAAATTACCAAATCTGGTCACACTGGTATCAGCTTCGATATTCGCAGTATCGCCCACCACTATCAGTTATAAATATATCGATTATAAAACAAACATTACATCAATATTTTAAACAAACTTACCTTCATTAACGTCGGCGACTTTGCTTTATTCTTTTAGACGTTTTTAGATGTTTTTTGGCTCTCAGAAAGGTTTTGAAATTTACAAAATCTTGTAAAAATACAACTTGCAAGAAATGTTTGTTATTTTGCTGTCGTCAATGCAGGCGTTACAATGCAAATTTCAAATTTGACCAGTCAGTGTTCACTATTCACGACAGTCCGCTACATATTTTGAGATCAGTGTGGATGACCCCCCCCCCTGAACCATGAACGGTGAGCCATGCGCCCACGATATTTGATGAACTTTAGACTTCGCTAGTGCGTTCCTTTCCCCGGGTGTAAATAGCCGGGGGGAATTAGTACCCTCGCACGGCGCTTCGCGCCGTCGGTTCGGGGATGACACTATCAAATAAATATAAGTAGCAAATGATTACACCCGTTTTCAAAATTACGCGACCAGGACTACCTCCTCCGCAGGCGCTATAGGGAGAATATGGCCCGCAAATTTGCACCGCCCGCAAATTTGCCCGGAAAAGGGCATGCGGAGGAGGTAGCGACCATGACGAAAATGCTAGAGTTGACATGTCAGTTTTATGTCATGTCATTCGGTCACGAAATTCAAACTTTGAGTTTTGCTGTTCCTTACAGATACAGATACAGATATTTCACAGCACACTCCCTTTCAGGGCTTTTCAGTGACTGGTTACATTATGAATAGATAGACAGAACCGGACTGACGTGAAGCAGACCGTCGATGTATGTGCTTTGTATGCCTTATATGAACAGGCTTGCCTTATATGAACAGGCTTACAATGATTTTCAAGAAATTTTAGTGAGAATTATTGTAAAATTCAAGTACAACAAAATCATAACATCACCGTTATAGTCTAGTACGCGTGTTTTATACTGGCAGCTAAATTCCAGGGTAAATTGTTATTTTTCAAACTTTAAAAGTCATTCACGGCACATATTTCTGTTTTTGGTTTGTATTGTGCCAAGGCGCGGAGTCTATAAGAATGGGCGGTGAAACGCCAGTGAAAGCTTTGAAACATGTGTGACCCCCCCCCCCCCCCCACGTTGTTCGAAAGCGGTTTCATTGCATTTTCGTGTTTCAAGATGGCGGGCTGCTTGAGCGAGGAAGAATTGGAAATTGCCATCAGTTTAAATGGCAGTATTGTAGCGGCTTTCTCGTCATGTCTGCGTACTATATTAAAGCACAATTTCAAGTTTGCCACAAAGAATGAATTTTGCATTTCGGCATTAGCTGTTGTAAAATATGTTTTTACTCCAAAACATATATACTTTTTGTTATATTAATATTTAGTATAATTACATAGGTGATTATTGAAAATTCTCCACGCTGATTGGTTGCCGTTGAGGTGATTATTACGCGATAATCACCTGAGCGATTTTCAAAATGGCGGTCGAAGCCGGTTTGTCAATTAAATGACGAAGAAATGTGCATTTTAAAATTTGTTTCCAAATAATCAGCTATGAAATTATACTAAAACAATTATTCACCTCAGGCTCGGTGATTATCGTGAATAAAAACCTCGACTTCGTCTCGGTTTTTATTCACCGATAATCACCTCGCCTTCGGCGAATAATTGTTAATTAATAGTATATTTGAACAATACTAAGTAATTAAATGATACGGGTTTGTTTACTTTATGGTTTGTTTGGTTTCGTATTCGTATTTTTCTTTGTACATGCATTTACGTATTCAGATCACTGTTTTGCGTATTGTTTTGCATATTCATAAGTTTATTTTTCCCGCCTTTTGTTTTTTGTTTACTCCTCCCATTCCCCTGAGCACTTTAAATTCTGTAAAGACCATTTTAGGCTGCGTCCAGACTGGGTACCCGGCACTGGTGCCCGGCACTGGTGCCCGGCACTGGTGCCCGGCACTGGTGCCCGGCACTGGTGCCCGGCACTGGTGCCCGGCACTGATGCCCGGCACTGGTGCCCGGCACTTGTTTTGGCGCCTAGTTTGAACATGACGCTTCCAAATGAAATTGGGCTCCGTGCCCAAGAAAGGGCACTACCTCTAGAGGTAGTACTCAACAACGGCAATCAACCTCGTACCCAGGGCATTTTGCTTCCGATCAGGGAAAATGGCACTGGTATCGCGGGCCGGTCACATGACCTCAAAATCTCCAGTATTTGGGGTGTTCAATTATGATAATTTATGCGTATAAGTACGTATATAGAATAATTATATACATTTTAATTACTGACAGGAGTAAACTAACTCAATGCTGCTTATATAGTCAAAGAGAAAGCAACAAAATAAATTGATTTTATTCGATGTTCGTTGTTTACAGCTCATTCAGCAACATAGCCCGTAATATTGATGACTTTTAAACATATTCAGAGCCTGGTTAGCCTGTGATTCAACCGCTTCAGCGTTTTGTTTATATAAATCGTGTTATGATCAAATATATTCGTATCACAATCTTTATTTGACTATAACGCTGTACGTTTTTTGAAATCAACGATGTATAAACAACGCATGTAAGAAATGCATGTTGAACCGAAGCAAATACTCGTCTATACAAAATGTACAAAGACTTAAATTGGACCAAATTGTTTTGTGATGTATTATCTTTCCCTAATTCATGCTGTATCTCAAGCGAAATGTCAAAAATCTTATTTACTCAATATTTTAGTCCTTCAAGAACTAATTATAAATTTGTTACTCCACTCTCGTTCCACCAAAATAATAGTTATTCCCACAAATATTGAATAATTACATTCAAAATCTTTGACCAATCAGGTTGCAAAATAGACCAGCAGAAGCCAGGGCCTTTTTCGCTGACCATCCAACCGCGGAAGCAAAAAGACCTGGGTACGAGGTTGAACGGCACTGTGCTCAACAGGTAGGCAATTTGTCGACGCTGACCAAAAATAGCGGCTCATTTCTTCTTTGAGTTTCCATTTTCAGTCGAAGAGCAAAAATATAGACTTTCGGAGAATATTTTAGCTGTTTACTATTAAATATGTTTGTGAAACAGTTAATAATCTCACTGAGGAAGGCCAACGGTTTCTGAAAAGCTAAAGTACGTCGAAATCAGCTTTGGAATAGACTATATTTCCACCGGGGAAACATGAACAAAATGGATATTTACATCGACACTAAATTTTGCTGGTGCCTACAGACGGCTAGTTGGATTAAAACAGATGTAAGAAGTAAGTGAAAATGTGAACTTTGTGAATTATACTTTCATTAAAATGTTTCAGAAGGTTTGCTAATGTCAAACTACACGTGTGACAGAGCTGTCGGTATACCCATATATCAATGTTTATGTTGAAATGACCTATCTTCTTTGAGGTATAGCTTAAAATTTAGGGTATGCTCATCACTTGAAACTAGCTTTAAATCAAAGTTTTATCTATAGTCTTTATATTAGAATTAAAATCATTCATGGGAAAAATGTGCCAAAGGGTTGAAATTGCCCTTGTAAATGTACACTATTTTTGACATGCTTGGGTTAGTATTTTGAAAAGGTGTTGTGGAAGGAAAATATGTCTTGAACAATACTGGTTGACCCTTAAATTATAACTAGTGTTATGTAAATCACAGAAAACTGAAAAAAATCTGGTCCATATACAATATTTTGGACCCTATGAGGTCCCGAATGGGGCTTATTTTAATGTTGAACCTGTTTACCTGGAAAAACTTAGAAAATTGAATAAGTCAAGAATTTGACTATGCTCATCACCCAAAACCAGGTTTTTCTAATTGCTTTTTCACCTGGATTTGTGGCAATACCTGTTATGCGACCACGAAAAATGCGCGCGGCACTTTTTTTGGACACTGAAGATGGTAACATTTGATGTTGTCATATATTGCCATCCTCTTATCGTAGCATAACTTAACTTATTTTAGTGAATTTGTTAAAGAGTTGTGTTCACTATATGCTTGTAGTATCTAAGATTTTTTTATAGCATTATATGATAAATTTAAGTTCTGTTTTCTTTTATTTTTAGGTGATAGTATCTGTTCATTCCAGTGTTGGTATCAAATTTTGGACAAGTTTCAATTATTATTTCACATTCCTTTATTCAAATATCCAAATAAATGGAGTATGACATCAAGCTGGAGGACTAGATCCTGTTTTCAAACTTGTTTTTTGTAAAAATAGAAAATAACAACTTATTCTGTGTTGTTCTAATAAAAACCATTGTTTTTGATATGCATATATTTTAATTTTATTCTTTGTTAAACTGTGTACCTGGAATACTGAAATCTTTCAGATCAGCTAACAATACCTTTATAACTTATATAGCCAAGTGTTCTATCTATTTTTGTTCAGATTAAACAAATAATGGGTAAAATATTAGATAATTTTTTTTTCAAAAAATATGAGCTTGCCTGTTTTCAAAGCATAAAAAGCAATAAAATAAAGCAAAAGTACTTATTTTTTATTTAAAACCTTTGGAATGCACAGATTAATGTTTTCCACGAAATATTACAAAGTTTTCGTTCATTAAAATGTTGTTTTATCAGCTTTAAAACCAGATAAATCCTCGAAATACTCCTGATATATGTCGCCATATTGATTTTCTGCGCGCATGCGCAGACACATTGCCTACCTGTTACGACAGTTACAACCATATGGAAACAAGCCATGCACTGTTTGGGTCGGAACCCGCGCGTCTGAGTTGGAGCCCTGGGACGAGGCTGGAAACAAGCATAAAGCCTGGCTTTCATATGTGAAACTTTCGTGTCGTGAATGATGTGGGACTAAACTTCTTCGAAAAGTTTCTTAAAATGTTGTAAATTAATTGAGTACTAAAATCGAGTAATATTGATGACATGTGGTTTGCAAGATAAAAATTTAATTTCGCTTTTACCCTACTTGTGCATGACGTATGCATATCGAATGCATATCCAAGATGGCGGAATGCACGCTGCTTTTGATCAAAAGAAGCCGATTTATTTCGAAAACCAAGCAAGATACGGAATAATTGCATGTAAAGGAAGTTTATTTTTCATTTTAAAAGTTCCTACAAATAAGATAAACTTAATTTATATTGCCATATCCCTTTATTTCTTTAATAAGGTTATTTTAAAAAGCTTCATTTTATTACAGTAATCAAGTTCCTTAGCTCTCAATCTTGAGCTGAAATTTACCGCGTCGTCGTGTTTGCCTTGTCGTCTTTGCTAAACTCTGTTTAATAATCAAAGACAAACCAAGAAAATAAGTCGATTTTACAAAGCTTTCATTGTTTACCCTACTTTAAGCTGAAATGCATGCAACATCATTCGCGTGTAATATTGATGGATTTTAAACACATTCAGAGCGTTCTTCGCCTGTCATTCAATTTCAGTTTAATGACAATGTACAACCGAATCGCTTTGCAGCGTTTCTTTTGTATAAATCATGTCATGATCAAATACATTCGTGTCAGAATCTTTATGTACAATTTAAAACACGAGTAGGAGTGCTTTATCAGATTTATATCTGATATAGCACGGACTGCGAGTTAGGCCGTGAGATGAGGGTCGAAAATATGCTTAGAAAACAAATTCCGTAGCACTCCTCGTGTAACTACATAATTTTTACATGAATGGATAGATTAGAACTTACTTAGTTAGAATCCACTCCCCCC
>CACRXK020007858.1:384-21911 GCA_902702795.2 Paramuricea clavata
TGGCGAAATTTCAAGACTTCAGCGAAAAGAAAAAATATTTAAAAAATACAAAAACAACTGCAAAACGGCAAATTATCGGTAATTATGTTTGTAGTTTTTTAATATTTCCCTTTTAGCTAAAGTCTTGAAATTTCTACACCAAATAGCGTTTTTCAATAGCTTCAATTTGATATATAGCCCAACGTTCAGTGTTGAGTATTTCTGCTCATAACTCAGAAAAACTAAAATACACTGGCTTCAATTCCCCCCCCCCTGAGTTAGCCTTCCAGTTTATTTATAGTTCAATGGTTCAAACTGATCCAGTAGATCGTGGGTTCGATTCCCACCGTGGTCAGGCAAACTTTCCAGCTTGCCCCGTGTGGATCCACAATCAGAGTAACATCACAAACATCATTCACCTGAGTACATAACACCAAGACACACAAAAATCATCACATAAAAACTGGTTGTGAATAAAAAGCCACCAAAACTAAACTGGTCAATAATGCTAATGAGCAGCATAAATTATTCTTCACTTTACTAAACATAAGGTCAAACTATCAGGGGCTATTGTTTTGTTTTCATCTTGTTTTTCAACAGCTCGCCTACAGTTATCAGGAAGAACTTTGCTCTAGATAACGAGATCTTTAATGCTCTTTATCCCGATGTTTATTGTCCAGTAAGTCAAGTTTGAATTCAGCTTCTGTCTAATTTTCGTTTCATCTCTCTGTTCATTTTATTTAATGCAAACTGCATTATTCCGTTTTAGTTTATTCAATTTTCGTTTGGAAACTTATCATCAAGTAACGTTGTGGATAGATGGGAACGTTTCGAGGTAAAGAATGTTTCAGCAATATTGAATTGACAAAGCATTATAAAAATAATCAAGTGAATTATTTAATTAGTTCTTATATCTAAAATATATAGTTTAAATATTAATTATCATAAATTTTTAAAAGTTCTTTCAAATACTTTTATACAAGGAGCGGCGGGGAGGGGGCAACAGGGGCAGCCGCCCTGATTTTATAATGTTTTATAAGTTACTAAGCCAAATGGCGCTTACAATCTTATGAATCAGAATGTATGATTCTGTATGAGACAGCTATAAGCATACATCTAACTGATATGGCTTTGAATGCATGGGCATTTGGGTACTTACTTCAACATGAGGTACTGTATATTACTTCCCCTCTGGTGAACAAATTCTGCATATAACAGTGCATTTTTTAAGGATTCTTCAGTGGTGGGGCAAAACTGCCAAAGGGCCTATTTTCCTTGCCCTCCCCCAGCATAGTATTCGATCGCCGAAGGTGTGAGCAGAGTACCGCAGGTACGAGTTAGCTAGAGGGGGGGGGGGTTGAAGCTGGGGCCATCCCCCTCCCAGGAAATTTTTAAAATTTGGGCCTCTGAAATAGCATTTCGTGCATTCTGAGAACACATTGAAAAACATTTCAGCTTCTCAAAACAAAGTTTTAATGGTGAAATTTGTAATAAATTACATGATAAACATTCAAACATAACATAAGTTTAAGTATGCAAACCAACAAATTTTGTTTTTTTAAACTTCTTTTCAATGATAAACTCATTTACTCAATACAGGTCCTAGGGCCCTGGCTTTGGGGCAATAGGCCATTTTTTTTCTTCAGTGGTGGGGCAGAGAAAGGGGCCCAGTGGGGCAAATGCCCCACCAGTCCATGGTATTAAAAAATGCCTTGGCATACATGGTGTCTTTTTACGTACTATTTAACAGATTTGGGGCTACTTGGCGTACAAAAGAAGTTACTTAAATGATGTTGAGGTAATCGTCTTCAAAATCTAAAATGAAAAGTCCTGGTATGTAATTTTATGGCAGGCGGCAGTTTTGAGCCGTTGCATTCAGGACATGTTGATGACTCAATCAGATAAAATATACAATTCTGTTTAATTATTATTCCAGCTCATCTGGAATCCGATGGAAGACCTCCTTCTAACAGTTTCTGAACGTAAAGAATATTACCAAGATGTGATCGTGCTGAATAAGGTAACGAGATGGAAATATTTCAGATTACTGTGCTGGTGAGCTAGTGACATGACGTCATCCTTTCTTGTTTTCTCTTCAGACGTTTACATTCAAAGAAAGGAAGGCCGAAAATTCAACTTTTACCACTTCGTCAAGGTAAGATATAATTATAGTTAGCATAAAAATTAAATCAGTAGACTTTACTTTTTATTGGTAAATACTGGTCAGGATGTTGGGCATATCACTCGTGATAGTACTGTTTGTTAAAGGATTTTGTATGTGTAAATTTTATACATTTGTTAAACTTAACCAGGAGAGTGAGATTTTCTTATTATAATATGTTTTTCCAGCTTTTCTGTGACTCTTCTTCCAAAACTCAACAGTATGACATGCAGGAGACCATTTCATAAGGTATGTGCTTTTCCGGATGACGAGGAGGCTTATATGCGTGATAAATTTATGACCAAACATTTATATAGAGAAGATGAAATATATCAAACATTTTCTGTCTGAAAATGCGGGAAATCAAGCCCCCGATGTTGGAAAGTTTCTGGGAATAATCCCCCAGCCCTCCTTAGGTAAATGCTTTTTCCTTGCCCCCCCCCCCCACCTCCCCGGCAACCTCGTACCCATGTTCTCAATCTTGCTCCTACCTCGCTTGAATTGAGACCCTGGTATCGGCTGGTCACGTGGCCCGTCATATTTTGGCGGATTTGCTAATTTGTTTTTAGGGAAAGGATAGTAACTGAGACGTTTTGTTTTGTAATGTTATTTTAACAATATTAATGTTTACTACAATATCTACAATAGCAAATCCGCCAAAATATGACGGATAACGTGACCAGCCGATACCAGGGTCTCAATTCAAGCGAGGTAGGAGTGAAGATTGAGAACCTGGGTACGAGGTTGCCTCCCCGGCTCCCATTACACCACTTAATAGGAGCCATGCTTTAAATACACCCATCTTTCTAGGTGTTTCATTTTCATGCTGGATGTCCACCAACAAGACGAACATTTATCAGGTATGATCACTTACTTGAATTATCTGACTTCATTCCGCCATGTCATTCACTGTTAACCAATTACTGTATGTAGTCATGTAGATGAATTAATAATCTGTGTAGTGCACCATTCCCCAATTAACCAAAATTTTGATCTCAACAAGTCTAGACAAAATTCCATCATAGCATGAAAGAGCATCACAAAATTAGTAATATTCCAAAGTTTCGTTGCGAAATGTTGTAAAATGCGGATAATATAGCCTTGCGAAATTTGCAATTTTCAGTCAATTTTGTATTACGCACAGAAGTGGTAACCATTTCCCGTTTGTAATCTAAAATGACTGAAAATTGCAAACTTCGCAAGGCTATATTATCCGCATTTTACAACATTTTGCAACGAAACTTTGGAATATTACTAATTTTGTGATGCTCTTTCAAGCTGTGATGAAATTTTTATCTGGACTTGTTGAGTTCAAAATTTTGGTTAATTGGGAATGGTCCATTAACGGATATTTTTTTATTAATGGCAGAGATGCAAGATCATCTGACAGACCTTTCTCTGAGGTAAGTTTATAATAAGCAGTGATTCAACACTGATTGTCATAATGATTTTCTTGAACTCATATGCCTTTGATGCCTGTGATGTTACTCTGAGTGTATATCCAGACCGGGCAAGCTTGAAAAATATGCCTGGCCACGAAGGGAATGGAACCTACGATTCCCACCGATTTCATCGATTCCCACCCTGGCCAGACATATTTTTCAAGCTTGCCCGGTCTGGATATACACTCAGAGTAACAACACAAGCATCATATTCACCTGAGTACATTACATCAACACAGAAAAAAACTAGAGGGCACTCAGAGACTGCATACCTCCTTCCCCATTGAATTTCGATCGTGTGAAATGCAACTAAGACAATAGATAATGAAGGCTGAAGCTTAATGAGGTTTATCATCTCAGTATTGTCTTATTGTCTTAGTACTGCGTGCATACATTATACACGTCCTAATTACGCATTCAGTGAGTTTTTTTTAATTGACCGAGAAAAGCAAGACAAAATTTTAATTTTTAACCAAATTCAACCAAATTTTAATCAGTTCTTCCTTAGCCGATGGGAAATGCACTCAAAAAAATTCGTATGAATATGTTTGGTATTTCTTGAGTTATCGTGCTCACAGACAAACACACACACACACACATACACACACACATACACACACATACAAACCCAGATGATTACATAACCTCCTGGCGGAGGTAATAAATTCATATGCCTTTGAAAACAACTACGGAATGCGGATTGAGAGAGATACAGCTACCTGAAAATTTAAAACAGAACTTCAAAATTCAGTTTAAATTTTTCAAGTAGTTGTATCGTCGCTACCTATACTGGCATCATGTGCCTTTACTTTTTGATAGGAGCAAGAAGCCTTTTCTCTAAGGTTGTCATCGGGCGAAATTTTCTACCCTACTATCTTTATGTAAGTGTCTTTGATTCGTTTTATGATAGCAAGCTGTATGCCTTGTCAATAAGTCTTCAGTACGTTATGGTTGTATTTTCCAGGTATGATGAAAATGTTTTCATTAGAAAAGTTTATTCTATATTTCAAGTGGTGGAACTTAATGCCAGGACCGATTTTGCTGTTCGTGTCCAGCAGGTCAGTTAAATGATCACATCAGTTAAGGAACACATGTTAAACCTTAATCATTGGCGGAGAACATTTGCAAAATATGGGGGGGGGGGGCGAACTTAGCTTGCCACCATATTACCACCTTTTGTTGCAGGAAGTCTCAGTTCTTTCAACATGCAATATATAGTTATAGCCTCCTCCGCAGGCCTCTCTATGAGTTCAAGCCTGCGAATGGGTTTTGAAAAAAATTCCCACCACCCGATTCGTCGGGTGAGATGCCTGCGGAGGAGGCTAATATAGTTATATATTGTTACACAGTTATCAGTTCAGCCATCATTCAAAGACTTTCAGAAATTATTGGGGGGGGCGACGCCCCCTTCGTCCCCTCTCCCCTAGTGTTCACCACTGGCCTCAATATTCTGTACATTTTGTATTATTTGCTATATGACTTGGTGTAACACTATTCGAGAACTAGAGTATCTACCTATTATTTTAATCTTAGAGCCATAATCGAGATATGACGATCATGTCGTTCGATGGTAGTAGTGGCTCCTTTAGATTTTCATTGCGCTTCGAAGACAAAAATATCAGGTCAGTACTGCAACTTACCTCACAAGTCGCTGTGGCGTAGCTAGCGACCATAGAGACCTCAAGATTGAAGTTTACGGTAGACCGCAAACGGAAAACTTTAAGTCACATTTGAAGGTAAGTTCCCCACGTTTTCGACAGCTAAGTAGCTGATTCATGCTTCAATTTTAATGCACAAATTGCTCTAACTTCGAAAAGCTAACAGTTAACTT
Organism: Paramuricea clavata; assembly: GCA_902702795.2. Classification (NCBI taxonomy): domain Eukaryota; kingdom Metazoa; phylum Cnidaria; class Anthozoa; order Malacalcyonacea; family Plexauridae; genus Paramuricea; species Paramuricea clavata. The sequence goes on from CACRXK020007858.1 coordinate 5,798, forward strand.
CAAATTACGATTTGAACTTTGTCGTTTGCTGTTATACCAGTTGCCGTACACGCCAATCTTAATGCCTCTCGTAGTAATGTAAGACGTCCTTGGGAAACCCATTTTTCATAAAATACAAAGAATTTCTGTACGTTTCTTGTTAATTGAGTTTACCTGTACAAGCAAGAGATCTGGAGCCGGTTGTTCAAAGCTGGATTAGTGCTAACCCTGGGTTAAAATTTAACCTGCTGTTTTAGTTTGTGTATTTCTGCACATCTAGCTGTTTCTTTCAAAACTTCAGAGAAGAAAATTCTCATTTATCTACTCAAGATTTCTGAAGAAATATTTCCAAGTTTGTTGGGAAATTTGCTTTGACTTTTAGGTTAACCTAGGGTTAAGCTAACCTGCTTTTGAACAACCGCCCCCTGTTTTAGTTTATGTATTTCTGCACGTCTGTTTATTTCAAAACTTCAGAGAAGAAAACTCCTACTGATTCACACAAGATCTCTACAGAAATATTTCCAAACTTATCAACAAGCTGTTGTGAAGTTTACTTTTAATTTTAGGTTAAAGTGCGACCATAGGTGCGACTAACCCCAAATATAAGTTTTTGTATGTGTAATATTTGGGTCATTCTAAGAAGAAATGTAACGCATCTATCTTTATAGTAAAAACCCCATCTTGATCAACTTTTCCACTGTCAAAGTTTCCGAATGTGATGTCATTGGGTGAATTTTTGGTACAAAAAAACAAAGGAAAACTAATTTGCAATTCACCTAATGACATCATATCCGGAAACTTTGTCAGTGAAAAAGTTGATCATGATGGGATTTTTTACTATAAAGATATATTACATTTCTTCTCAGAATGACCCAAATATTACACAGACCTCTAAAAATTATATTTGGGGTTATTCGCACTTTAAGCTAGGGTTAAGCGAACCTTCTTTTGAACAACCGGCCCCTGGGTTCATTTGTTACCCCCCCCCCCCAGATTCACAATTTTAGCCTTTACATGCCTTGGATTGAAATGCCATATTGCCATGTACTTTCAGTTTCTGCGAAACGATCTTGGAATTTGATGTTTACGTGAAAGAAGAACGTGTCACGAACTATTTCTACGTGGAGTTCGCATGCGTGACGTTAATCACGATACTGTTCCTGACGTTTCTTGTCTTCAACTACATGTTCTATCGTAAACAATTCTTACAACGTCATGAAGAGGACGATGAAGCTAAAAATCGCTTGCAGGAGTTACAGTACGTATGCACATGTCACTTTTTGTCTTTAGCACTGAGTACAGATCAGTGTTCAGACCACAGATTAAGTGTGGACCAGATGTGTAACTTCAGTAAAAAAAGTTGTCCCTGCATGGTCGCCATCTTCCTAGCAAGTGTGCTCGCGTGATAATTCGTCATTTGGGTAATACGTACGCCCGTATTCTAAAAGCTCACTCACACTCATTGAGTGGAGGTTCAATCTGAGCTTCTCTCGAGTGTCAGTGCTGTTTTTGAATAGCTGGAGGGTGAGTAGTCACATAGTAAGGTATGACACTCACCCTTCAGCTATTCAAAAACAGCATTGACACTCGAGAGAAGCTCAGATTGAACCTCCACTCATTGAGTGTGAGTGTTAGTGAGCTTTTAGAATGGGCGTTAATGTTACGCGCCATCTTCCTAGCAAGTGTCATGACGTGTACAGCTTTGGGGAAATTTGAGATACGAAATCCCATGAAGTTACACATCTGGTATGTACTTAATCTGTGGTTTAATCTGAGTCTAGGAACTTGGTTGTTGCATTTTTTATCCAGTGAGCTCTATATATACTGAGCTCTATATATACAGTCATTCGGCCTGTGAGAAAAGGGAAGCCAAAATGGCGGCCATTGACATTCAATAGCTATGAAGGTCGTAAACAGCTTCTATACCATTTTCCCAAGCTAATGGACCATTTGCATTATAGACTAAATTTTGATCTAGACAAAAATTACATCACAGCTTGAAAGAGCATCACAAAATTAGTAATATTCCAAAGTTTCTTTGCGAAATGTTGTAAAATGTGGATAATATAGCATTGCGAAATTTGCAATTTTCAGTCATTTTGTATTACAAACGGGAAATTGATGCCCCCAACACCCGATTGGGCTGTCAATTTTCCGTGCGTAATACAAAATGACTGAAAAACGGCAAACTTCGCAAGGCTATATTATCCGCATTTTACAACATTTCGCAACGAAACTTTGGAATATTACTAATTTTGTGATCCTCTTTCAAGCTGTAATGAAATTTTTGTCTAGATCAAAATTTAGTCTATAATGCAAATGGTCCATTCATCAGTTTTTTTCTAACGGACCGTATCGCCAACGGCAACCAAAACCATAGTGTTATTCTTTAAATCGATGTCAAAAATCAAAATACGAAATTTCGGCACACTCCTTGCCAAGATGGCGGAAATTGGACGTCAGTTCCAGGCCTTTCTATTGTTTTTGTCTGCGCGGTTAACACGAAGCTGGCTCAAGTCTCGCCCGAGCTTGGGCCTGGGGACGAGGATGGCTCGAGTTCTCGCTCAGATAAACTCAGATATATGTGCAGGTCACTGGGTAAAGACTGCCTCCTCCGCAGGCCCTCGTTGTGTTATGGGAAGGTCACGATTTCTCTCGAAATCGGGCCTGCGGAATCTTGTAAAATGAATAAATGTTGTTTTGAACCTGCTTCGTTAAAGAAGGCCGTTTTATTCGTGCAACGTTGGTGTGGACAACAAACCTTATCGTTAAAAAATCCTTCTTTCCACGTCCTTAGAGTCGCCAGTTTAATTTACAAGTTTCATGCCGCTTTTTCATATCTGTTTATATTCAATATTATGTAGAAATTTACTTGCTGACGTGACGCCTGCGCCATTTTTTTACAAGATTCCGCAGGCCCTCGCCAGAACGTGACCTTCCCATGACGCAACGAGGGTCTGCGGAGGAGGCAGGGGTAAAGACCCTTTAAGAGTCTGGGAACGAGTTTAACGTATTGTTTATCATACTTTTAGATACTTGGCACAACTGCAATATTACCGTGCAGGCAACTCGGCTAAACCAGCCGCTCCTGTAGAAGCGACATGTGAAGAAACAAAACGTCGCGCAGCCGCGTTAACTGGTAAGAACGATCGTCGAGGGAATCGTCGTTCCTCGGTGTTTGAGAGGGTTAGTAAGGGGGTATTTGAGGATCTAAGGGTAGAGCAAAGGTCGAAAAGTCTCCAAGAATCCCCACGAGAACTCGAGGACCCTAGTAACTCGCTTTACGCTTCACGCAGAAATACCATCGCTGAGTAGTAGATTGTTCGGCTTCATTTTTGATTTTTTAGTGCAGTGAAGTTTTTTGTTGGTTGATTTTTTTGAAAGTCGGAGCAAGATAAAGATGTTACCGCTGGTCACACGTTGCCACCAAGCGCTCCGTTTTCATCTCGCTCCGTTTAGAAACCGTGCTGAAATGGGTGATTCTATAGACTAAATTTTGATCTACACGGCAAAAAACGCCGAGCCCGTTGCTCAACGGGACTGAACAATGTTTTGCTGCCCACGTTGTTCACACTTGTCAACAATATTGAACAATGATATTTGTGGTGTTACTCTGAGTGTATATCCACATCGGGCGAGCTTGAAAAATATGCCCGGCCACGGTGGGATTCGAACCTACGACCTTTGGAATACTAGCCCAATGCTCTTCCAACTGAGCTACGCGGTCAGGACGGTTCGAGTAAGTGATATTTCGGAACAGAATCTAGTTCCTTCGATACCAATGTATTCTAGTAATATGATTTTTTTTTGTGTTGGTGTAGTGTACTCAGGTGAATATGATATTTGTGGTGTTCCATTTGGGCTAGTATTCCAAAGGTCGTAGGTTCGAATCCCACCGTGGCCGGGCATATTTTTCAAGCTCGCCCGGTGTGGATATACACTCAGAGTAACACCACAAATATCATATTCACCTGAGTACACTACACCAACACAGAAAAAATTCATATTGAACAATGTTGTTGAGCCTGAATCGGGTGTAACAATATTGTTCAATATTGTTGACAACTATGAACAATGTGGGCAGCCAAACATTGTTCAATCCTGTTTTCATCAGTATTGCATCAACCTGAGCGTTTTTACGCGTGTAGGCAAGAAGAACGAAATCCAACAGCACAGCTAGAAAGAGCGTCTTAGAAGGAGTAGAACTGCAAAGTTTGCATGCGAAATGTTGTAAAATGAAAAAATATATAGCCCTGTGAAGTTTCGCAAATTTTGTGTGTACATATATACAAAATTTGCGAACTTTACAGGGCTATATTTTCCTTATTTAACAACATTTGGCAACCAAACTTTGCAATTTTACTCATTTTAAGATGCTCTTTCCAGCTATGGTAATGGATTTAGTTCTTCTTGTCTTGATCAAAATTTCGTCTATATAGCTGGAATCATCTATTGTTACGGCAACAGTGACGTTTTCAAACAATATTTCGCTCCGGCGTAATGTGCACGCGAGAGCTAATGTTGCAGCGAGCTTCAGAGATGCACCAAATCTACGACGCGGACGTGAAGAAAAACTGTGACTATTGCCACAGTTTCACTACACGGATAAAATTATGGCCTCCATGTAGTTGGTAGACAAAGTCAGTGACACAAGTGAAGCAAAATAAAACTGGATTTCAAACATTAGCAACGGTTTTTATGTCACGTCCGCGTCGTAGATTTGATGCATCTTTGAAGCTCGCTTGTGACTTTTCCGCGCCGTTTTTAAACCGCTCTGGCGCGTAGTTTGAGCGAAGTCAATCGACCGGCGTTAGATCGACATCGTAGTAGAAATTCTATTGATAAGCCTTGTTTCCATTAGCCTGTGTCCCAGTCCACTTCACCGTCACTACGACCATATGGAAACGCGCGTCTTCATTGACGTTATGTTGCCGCTGCATTTGCCAAACATATTGTATTTACTCGTTTGAGCGCCGCGGCGCTCTTTATACTTTCAGAGCTTCAGATGCGGCGCTCATTCGGGGGCGGCACTCTTTAAAAAATCGTTTATTTGTGAATTATATCAAGAACGTTTAACAATAAAATAAACAAAGTTTTAAACGTCTTTGTCACTAAATATCCCCATTTTGATGGCGGAAAGTTCAAGAAAATTTGATCTCAAATGCGGCGCTCATTTGCGGGCGGCGTTCAATCGAGTAAATACGGTATTCCATTGTTGGAGGCAGTTGTAAAAATTGAAAATGAAGCTGAATTTGAGAGCGATACTTTTGACTTTTGTGTATTTTGCTCATGAGAACAATATTGATGTTTATTTCGTTGCGACATTTTAGCTCTTTGAAGCCTTTTTCATGCAATATTTTCTATAACGTTTGTTGTCATAGGGCCAAGTTTGTGACGGTCAATTCGCGCAATAAATGTTTTAGAAATTTTCTAGAGATTGGAATAATGTGATTTATTAAACTATTCCAGGGAAATGCCTTCAATTATGACTTCGACACAAAAGAAAACCCTTCTCATACGGTTGAAAACCATAGATATCTTATATACACTAGATAGCGCATCTCTTTTAGTAAAATTGAAGCCAAGAATATTCCAGCGGTTACTCCATTTGAATAGATGGCGGCCATGTTGGAGTTTCCCACTCGCTAATAAACTCTTAAAAAACAAGCGTGCGGAAATTGTTACCATTTAATTTTCGGCTCAAAAATGGTAACAATTTCCGCACGTAATACAAATATACTGAAAATATGCAAACTTCGCAAGGCTATATTTTCTGTATTTTACAACATTTTGTAACCAAATTTTGCAATTTTACTAATTTTAATACGTTCTTTACGGGAATTTACTTTTTTTTCCTGGATGAAAAATTTGTCTAACATGCAAGTTGTCTATTTCGTTCCTCGCCCAGCGTTTCCAGGTGATATGAATATTTAATATCAACCTGCGCATGCTAATGATCTCCAACACAGGCAAGCTGATTGGAACTTGATTGCAACACTTATAAAGCGCCCGGTTCTCCACTATCTATTAGGCAAATTTGTTCACGTGAAGCGACTTTTTTCTTTGTTGGCATCCGCTTGTCAGGTCCGCAAAAACCAGCTTTAATTGTATTTCTTGTTTGATCTGGTTTAAACGAGAAATTAAGGTAAACTACGAAATGCAGGGAACATTGTTTGAGAAACATCAAAAAATATTGACGTTTGTTCAAATATTCTTTTCCCACCTTGCCTTGAGATCATTGTTGCAAACAACAACACAACATTTCCCTTCGGGGAAGCCAGGGGCCGGTTGTATAAAACTCTTAATCACTTTTTTAATCACTATTTTGTAGTTAAATAGTGATTAACTCTTAAATAGGCGCTTCTTATTGGACGTTTGCACTTAACCATAGTTAACTTTTTTATACAACCGGCCCCAGAATGTTTGCCAACAGCAACAAACTCAGAAACGTTTTGTATCACAAATGTGAAACAATGTGTTTTCGGTGTTAACGAAAGGTGCCTGTCGCCTCTGCGTCCAACTGAAAATTCCATTCAAATTCCTACAATGTGCAGTTTTATTATATAGTAGAGAGTGAGATACTGAAAAATACACAGTGAGATATTTTCCATATCTTCACTAATGAAGATATCGATCACGTGACTTTTTTCCAATTTGCTTTTGAGCTTGAAATTTCACAATTTTTTGCTTCGGAGTCTTGGGACTATATAATAAACAGAACATATTACACGGTGGCTTGAAGATCTGACTTTTATCTTCTCGTTAAAAACCACTCGGTTTTCACCACTCGAAGATAAAAATCATATCTTCGCGCCGCCGTGTAATATCCTCTATATAATACACCTTTTCGATAATTTCGTCATGAATACGTTCTTGGCCTGGGAGCCTCGTTTTCATGAATCGTGAGCCAATCGCATTCCGTCTTGATTCACGAGAGCGAGGCTACCACTGAGGCCAAGAACGTATATTCATGACGTAATTATCAAAACTGCATGTGTCTATGGTCAAAACACAGCACATGCATGTGAGACAAATATATAATGGATGTGACTTACTGGACCTCAAGCAGAGCATTGTAAAACTGTTAGAGCTATCTAGCATAACAAATAAAGTTAGTTTTAAGTTTAAGTTTTATAACAATCATTGCTATAGCGACCACTTCAGAAGTTGTTCGCTACGGTACAGGTGTTTTCAACATATGAACCAATCGCGTCTTGTTTTGTGGTTAGCCCTTGTTACCAAGACAGTATCGATTGTACACAACATTCCCTTCGGCTTGTCATACAGTGCAGATGACACTTTTATGAGAGTTGTTTTAGAAAATGCCTAGGCTGCTTAGACGGGAATCTTACAGAGCCGACGGGCCTCATATCTTGGATAACAAGAATTTCGACTTTACAAGTGAGGTGCCACCCGATTACAAGTGCCCGCTATGTCATAATCTACTTCGAGACCCGATCCAGCTTATTTCTTGTGGACATCGCTTCTGTAACAGTTGCTATTTGAAAAATCTTGGGTAAGTTAAAACTGTTCTTTGCTATTTTAAGAAGTTGTTAAAAATCTAGTATAATGTACTAAACCTTTTTACTGTACATCTAAAAATTTAAACCTAAAATTAATACTCTTTAGCAATTGTCCTTCATCAGATGTTTCGACTACATTTTGACACCGCAAGTGACTTAATAATAATATTTCATAGTTTCATAAAAAAGTTATAATTATTTCAAAGTTAAAACATATTGAAGACTAAATTATTACTTTCCATTAGTTTATGGATTGTGAGACTCGAGCATTATAATTTAGGGCATTATATTACTCTCTTTATAGAAAATCGGAATTTAATAGCATCTTTCATTTCATGGACATTGTCAAAATCCGAATATATTTGCTTTGCATGCTTGTCAACATGAGTTCAGTATTGTTTTAATATCAAAAGACAAAACATTCTGCATTCGAGTGAGAAATTCCCGTTGTTTTTGCACTTAAATTTGATTATATTTGAGTGCTTTAAAATAATGTAACTAACAGAGACCCATAGGCATGACTTATTTTAGTATGGCCTATGGTTATTGTATGGTTAAATAAAATTGAACTTATAAATTTTCAGTACATTTTAAGATTGCACGTTGAAGAATAAAGTTATACTGATGTAACGAACATTTTTATAGTTGCAAAGTTTTCGTCACTCATGCATGCGATAATGTTATACATATATACATATATATAACCAAGGCAACGTTTGTTACTACAAACATCTATCATGCAGTTTAATTTTTTCACTTCAATGCAGTTTTTAAAAATTTATAATGACTTATTTATTAAAACAGTGCATGGACGCATTTGCATGCCAAATTCGTGTTGAATTATCCTAGGTTGACCTGTTTATAATTGTATACTCATTTTTGCCTGTATTAGCTAATCATTATAAACGTTTTCAAGCGACAAAAGACTTATAAGGTAAAACGTATCGCAGCATTTGTAATTTTATTCGCAAACTTGAAACCCAAAGAAACGAGTTCGAACCCGGCCGCCCGAGACAAAGAATTTTTCGTTCTAAATTTAATTAACTCCAGCTCTAATTCAGCGCTATAGCCTATTTTGCATGCTTTTTGTATTAATTGAAATTTCTAACTAAAATTGATGTGTGGTCCATAAAGGGATCAATATTAACAGGTTTTCCAATAAGCGAAATTAATTCTCTGTCAACATTCGTAATGTTTGGCGTTTGCATACTATATATTGTTTAACTGACTAATTTGCTATTACGCTCAATATAGTATGTTTGCTTTGGCTTGTCGTAAAGTAAACGACTCAAAGAGATTATTGACAACGATGTTAAATTAAACTTATTACTTTTGTGCTGTGTATATATTAAAACGAAAATTGACTTAAGACTTATCTTGCAGGAATATCAGTTGGCACATTGTTGCTAAGATATTAAGATGCCTGAAATTATTAAAACATTAGTCATTAGATGTTATACCTGCATGTTTAGCTTATATGTATATAACTATGTATTTATATAGACATTTAAACGAACGGCATTCGAATTTACTGTTTTCGGAGACCTAGCTGAGATGCTTGGTTTTCATGCAAGCGGTGCAAAAAAGTAACGGCGTTTGTGTTCACACAAGCCGCCAAGCGCTTCGTTTTCATCTCGCTCCGTTTAGAAACAGTGCTCAAATTGTTACGGCAATAGGCTTTGTTAATTGGAAACTTATAACGAATTTTCCAAAACATTTTTTTTCATTGTTTTGATTCCATGCATGACATTATCTATAGTATTATACTAATTCGTGTTTTAACGTTTTAAAACCTTTATGCATGCTGTTTGTCACTTAATTTTTCACACAGCTGTTTTGTTTATAACATGGCTTGCTATGCTGCAAATTGACATTTTGTCTTGTCCAAGCGTATTTAAGGTCCTGGGCCCAACTATATTAAAAAATAGATACTTTAAGAAATTGTTGGCTTTCAGGTATTATTGGGGGTGGGGACATGGGTGGAGACAGTTGCCCCCCCCCCCAGTATCCGCCACTGATCTTACCTAATATATTGCCTCTTAGAACCCCCCCCCCTATAACTTTTCTAATGGAAAAGTGATTGGGGGGGGGGGGGATTTTCTAAGAGGCAATATATTTTTTTTGTACACCTGTAGAAGAAATTTTTTTTCTCACTTGATGGCTGGAAATATTTTTTTAAGTGAAATTTATAGGCCTATCTTCCAAGCTAGAAATGGGAATAATTTTTATTTTGGTTTTTCCCTACCCCCCCCCCCCCCAATCACTTTTCTAATGGTCCATCCCTAAATTAACTTTTCTCTAATTGTTTTTCTTCAGCAGATATGGGCTTAATAGGCACTGTCCCATTGACAGAAAAGAATTCAAAGAGAGCGAGGTATACATGACAATATAACTATAATCTTTTGATTACTTTGCTATATGATTAAAAATTAAATATTTATGTCTTAATTTACAACGGAACAAAGCCTTTAATTACTTCATCTATCAGATTTGAGGCTTATTTGAAGAAAAATTAAGTCCTAGATCTTAAGAGCTATAGCGTTCAAAATTTAATAAGTTGGGGGAACTTTGTGATATAAACTGACTTTCTTTGGTGTATAAATACAGATATAAGAGTTCTGTACTTTTGGATTGCCTAGATTGTTCACCTTCTATGTCGCCTATTTGCAATGAAAAGTGTTCAAAAACAAAATCTTTTTGGCGTCCTACCTTTGTTTTAGTAGCTTTATTCTCTATAGTTTATACAGTTGGCTACCTTTTTAATTAAATGCATTTGCCTGTTGAGAAACATAAAGAAATAGTAAAAAATTGTTAATTAAAATACAATTTGATTAACGATGTTTAAAAGTGACGCCATATTTACAACAATATAGGCAAAACTTACTGAACTTCATGCAGACATCATTTTCTCTTTGGCGTACCATCTAAAATCCCTTTATTTTAGGATTATTTTACATGCAGATTAAGCATCAAATGATGCTTTTTATCAATGATGTATCGATAGAATTTTTGAATGAACCATTGAAATACCAAAATCGTGCTGCAAGAGTGATTACTGGGGCAATTTACGATATTCGGTCATCTGAGTTGCTCGATAATCTAAATTGGAAACCTCTTGAAGAAAGACGAAATTATCTTAAATCTATTTTCATCTATAAAATTCTGAATGGCCACACCGCACCCAGTCTTAAAGAAGCATTTCAATTTAACAATGAAAGACATAATACTTACAATCTTCGAAATAGGGATACTGATTTAGCACCACCTATGCCGAAAAAAGAATTCGGCAAGAGGCGCTTCAGTTATAACGGTGCCTTGCATTGGAATAATCTTCCCCATGAGGCAAAAATTGCTGAATCCTTAAGCTCTTTCAAATCGATATTGAAACAAAGAATGAGTTGAAATTTGCTTGTGTGTAATTGTGCGGCTAAAATCACTTGTATTTTTTTTTGTTATATTTTGTATTTCTTGTAAATAGTTAATTTCTTGTAAATAGGTAATTTCACGCCCCTCATGGAAACCAGCCTTCCAGCGACTGTTGAGGCTAGCGTGGTTTAAATAAAGTTTTGTATGTATGTATGTAACCATAAGTGGTATATTATACTCACTTGTGCCTGTTACGTAACATACAAAAAATTCTTCTCTTAAATATTAATTCACAAAATGCAACAAATATTTTTTGTTTTGTGTATAGGTATTCCAAGACCGCGCTTGGCGAAATACGATCATGTCACTCAGAGTACGATGTAAATTCAAAAGTTGTCCCTGGACCGGAACATTGAACTCTCTTTTGGAGGTAATGGTTAAAATTTGAATTCTTGTCACATGTCAACAATAGTACAATAACTTAGCTTAAAGTTCCAGACACAACGGACGCGATTCGACAACGCGACGCGATTTTTCGATTTTCACTGACCGATAACTTTGATCCTAGTTTAAACTTTCTAAATATTTAGAAGCGCTATAACATTTTGAGTTATTTGGTTTACATATCTTTTAAAATTTGCTCTCATTGGCTGTTTTATTAACTTTCAGAAACTAAAAAATCGCGTCGCGTTGTCGAATCGCGTCTGGTGTGTCTGGACCTTAAGCAAGCGACTTTTTATCTGCACAGACGGTCACCCGAAAATTTGTATGACTATGACATTTTGCATCATAGGGCTGGTGTAAGGAAGCAAAAAACTTTAAAAGCTTATTATTATCTTCATATTTATCCAGGATACCCACATCACCGAAGTGTTTTTCAGTGGGGTCCTGCAACTTTAAATTACAGTATATTAATTCAATATTTAGTCATGCACTATTTACAGCAACACATATATACAATATAATTATTTAAGAGTATTAATAAAAACCTGATTTCCACTCCAATCGAAACGAAACACAACGCATTTCTTTGTTTGAAGGGCATCAAATTCTATCTGAATGCTCACGAAACAAATACATACGCTACACTTGGCTGCGATACGTTTGAAGTGGAAAACAGATAAAGATTGAGAGAGAAAGATAAATATAAGTGAAGAAGTCGTATAGTGGAGGACGAAAGAGAATGAGAGGTTTATACCTCGTATACACACCGTCTTTTTAATAATTTTTTAAAGTTATGTAATGAAGTAGCGTTTTTTAGTTCACGTTCTAGATTCTTAAAGTCTATAGAAGCTTGAGACGTTGTTTTCCCTTGTTCGTATTTGCTCGTGGTATTAGATGGAGATCTCTGCGGTGTCTTGTATAGTGTTCATGAATGTCTTTTATATAATACCTTATTGAATTCTGATCGCTTAATTGGCTGTTTATGGTCACGTGATATTGAATAAAAATTCCATTTCCCAAGAGTGCAATGGAATGCGTTCCATTGCACTCTTGCGAGTGCAATTGTACTATACGTTTTGTTCCATTGCACTCTTTAAATGCTTCTCGTACGGTGATGACGGTGATCGCAGTTTATTTTAACCCGATATTCGAAACTCAGTAAATGGGATTTAACGCAAATACGACTCGTCAAAATGGCGAAAGCTTACAGTAAACCTTTTAATATTAGTCTATTTCGGTATTATATAAAACAAATAATGAATGTTTTTATTCGTGCAATGGTAAGAATATTTTCATTCGGTGAAAGATGGAATGTTCCATTCAACTCGGCTGTCGCCTCGTTGAATGGAACATTCCATCTTTCACCTCATGAAAATATTCTTACCATTGCACGAATAAAAACATTCATTATTTGTATACTTAAAAGCTTTTATTATGTTTTGTCATATGTGTTGAGGATTACCACAAACTCATACAAACACAGTTTTTAATCCAGTTCTCCCTCTCGGCAATATGACGTTGGTGTTGACAAGAACGTCTCTTCCTTAAGCTCCCTATTGTGATATGATGAAAAGATCTAATTATTGTGGTGTTAGACGTTTAGGTAAATTATTTGAAGCGACGCTACTCTGTGTGAGTACCTAAAAAACTTGCTCAGGTTCGATTCCCAACGCGGTCAAGCAATACATGTCGGGCTTACGTGTTCGTGTTTTCGCTCAGGATCATGTTGAAGAGTGTGAATTTGAAGACGTGAAATGTCCAGATCCCAACTGCAACATCGTCATGGCAAGAAGCCGTCTTGAAAATCATCAGAAGAATGAGTGCCAATGGCGTGTTGTCGTCTGTGATTATTGTGAAGATAAATACGCCGTTTGCAAGGAGGAGGTACGTACGTTGTGGTCCAGGGGCGTAGCCACGGGAGGAATGGGGGGCTCTGGACCCCTTCACTTTTCTCCAGGACTGATTTGGTAATTCTTCCAAAATTGATGAGAAACTTGAGGCGGGGGCGTAACTTCGTGATGCTTTCATCTATGACATAAAATATACCAAATCTGTGGAAGAGATTTATCTTTTTATGCTTGCTTCCCCAAGGTGCACAAAGCAACGTGCCGTGGCGTTCCTGAGAAATGCATCAATGGCTGTTTAACCAGAGACATACCACGAGGACAGGTCGGTAATTACTCTTAAGTTAAACAAGACACGCTCTAGCTTGTCTTCCTTGTGGTAGTGTAATGCATTTTTCGCTCTTCCTTTTCAGATGAAGAAGCATGTTGAGAACGAATGTCCTCTAACAATCTTGCCATGTCAGTACAGGCACGTTGGTTGTGATGATGAGGTATGGATAGGGGAAGCCGCGGATAGATAGGGATACAACGAACGAGGGCCTTCCCGACGAAGGGCCTTCTCTTTGTATTTTTCAGGTAGTAGTATCCCTATCCATCCGAAGCTTTCCTATTATTGGCACTACCTATACACTGGCAGAGACCATCATGGATAAAGGCCAGTTTACGCTTGCAATCTTTGCTGCGATTTCTAGTGCAATTTTTTTTTCTGATGCATGCGAACGAGTAGATGAGTTCTGAGGCCAAAAAAAAAATATGTGGGTTTCCGGTTTCTTCTTATAAAAACTTAGGTAGGGTAGGTCGGTTTTAACTTTTTTTTTTTAACTTTTTTTTAATTTTCCGAATAAGCGGACGCCATTTTGATTAGTCAGTGCTTCCACATCCAATGATAAATTTCCCTAATATTGCCTCAAATTTCAATTTTCCACAAACTTTTTCCTCTAAGTGGAAACACTTACAAGCATGATCCAATAAAAAGTTTAGGGTCGGGATTTCGACGTCCAAAAGCTAGGTAGGGTCGGGAAATCGGAAACCCACATTTTTTTTTTTGGCCTGAGTATATGTACCCTCATCTGAACATTCATAGGCCTTAAAGTATATTATGAGAAATTCAATAGAACACTTTCTAATGAAAATTTTCGATAACCACTGAGTATTCTAATAAAATACAAAACAATGGAAACTCCGAAGAAATTCATATTTTTAATTCAACGTTTCGACTACTGTTGAGTCATCATCAGGAATTATGAAAGCTTTCATAATTCCTGATGATGACTCAACAGTAGTCGAAACGTTGAATTAAAAATATGAATTTCTTCGGAGTTTCCATTGTTTTGTATTTTACTCTCTAATGAGGTGTTGTATCCACGATATGATAATGAGGTGTTGTATCCCCACAAAATTCACTTGATTTGCATAAACCTTCATCGTCCGTGTTGTATCGGATATACAACCTCTCTCTCAAACTATATCTGATACAACACGCTCATGAGTGCTGTATATATTGCTGTTCCACATTTTTAAGAACTAGAATATGCAATGTAGTTGCAATAACATCGTAACCCATTCTAGATCCGACGCCATCAAATGAAAGCTCATCTCGATCAGAATCTTCAGAAACATCTGGATCATGCTTGCGGTAAAATACGTGACATGGGTGCAGATTTGCGTGAGAAGACTTTTCAACTGAACCAGCATTCTGAGAAACTGGCGCTTCTGGCCACTGAACAGGTGCGTGATTACATTTCCTTATTCCTTCGTTTCTCCTGGTTTTGTGATAATTCACCCAATCCAACCTAAAAGAAATTTCTCGACTAAACACTGAAACAGGTGACACATACAACCTGGGGAAATACAGAAACTTGCTGATTTATATCACTTTCTATAAGCCAAGAAAGAATTTGGAAAAAGGTGTTCCAGCTACAGTGGTTCCGTTCTTTGGAACAATCTTCCTTATGAGGCAAAAATCACTACATCCATAAGCTCCTTTAAAACGATTCTGAAACAAACGATGAGTTGATGAAGCCGGCTCGTTTATTTTCATCTTTTGTCTTCTTATTGTGTCAAGTAGAGAGTGCCCTTGAAATGTTCCTATGAAAGGCCTATAAAAGTCTGGTACCAAATATCACAATTCACAAGCATTGTTTAGGAGCACAACGCTAATCGACATCATACGACATGATTAATTATCTTAGAAAAATATCTAATCATGTCAGTCAAATGGCACAACGCTTTATTCATTTCATCAAATGACCCACGTTCTGAAAGATTCGCATAACTTAGAGCCTTAAACGGACACCAAAACCCCTTTAGCATGCATGTTGAAAATCCTCCCCCCCCCAATATTTCGTGAAGTGTCCGCGCCACTGCATGACTGTTTGTATTGTAAATTTGCATTCATGTACACCCGGCCCTCATGGAAACCAGGCTATCTTGTTTAATTTATATGTATGTCCGTATACTCTCGTTCGATCCACTCGACCACGATGCATATTATTTTCGTTCTCATGAATTATGCTCTCATTATATCTTTTTCCAACCAGGCTCGCAACATGACGGGTAATGGCACACTCATGTGGGCAATTGACAACTTTGAAATACGTTTCCGTCAAGCAGTGAATGGAATTGAACCAATCTTACAAAGCGAGCCTGCGCTGACAGGCCCATACGGATATAAATTCCGCTCTTTGGTCTACCTGAACGGAGATGCTAAGGCTAAAGGTAATCATGTTGACAACATACTCATTGCTAAATCACCGTTAATGTATGCAACAAACAAATAATCTGGGACGTCGTGAAGTCATTAATATTGGGCGGGGTGTCCTGATATATTGACCAAGTTTTGGCGAACATTTTGACCAACTTTTTGAAGGTCTGACTCCATCAAATTCGTGATGGAAAAACGGATTGCTTGTGAGGTGGTTTTTTACAAAGTGAATATTTCGCGAGTGCCACGAGTTT
>CACRXK020007859.1:0-21907 GCA_902702795.2 Paramuricea clavata
TTTTATAGATAATAGAAATAAAATCGCATATTTTAATACTATTTTCCAGAGCCTCAGGGAAAAAATAGGTTTAAAATAGCCTATTTAAATTCTATTTTACTTCACTAGAAAGCAGTTAGAAATTAAAATAGATATAAAATATACTATTTTTAAACTCATAAAATAAAATAGGCTGTTTAAATCCTATTTTACATTGGAAGTTAAATGCACAAATTTCAAACAGGAATAAAATATACTATTTTAATTCTATCTTTCTTTCATAGTTAGCAAAATAACAATAAAATAGACTATTTTAAACATATTTTGCACGTGCAGAATATTACATAAATTAAAATAGATATAAAATATAGTATTTTAAAGCTATTTATTTTTCAGAATACGCAAAACAGAATAAAATAGACTGTTTTAAACCTATTGCACATTTTTAAAACTGCCACATTTTTCAAATAGGGATAAAATATACTATTTTAAACCTATTTACTTTCCCTAATTTGCAAAATATAATAAAATACACTATTTTAATCCTATTTTACATTTACCGGAATTCAGGATTACAATTTGCAGATATGTATAAAATAGTCTATTTAAATTAAAACATTCTGAATTTTCCTAGTTAGCAAAATGAAATAAAATAGAACCGTATTTTATAGTTACACAGATAAGGGACCAATCATTAATAATGGAAGGGGGGTGAGGGGCGGAGGGTGAGAAAAGGGGGAGGCTTCAACTGTTGCCTACACTGGTCATCCCATGCAGTGCTTCCACTTGCAAGGACATTTCTTTGCAAAAAGAAATAAAATTTACTAGGAAACGGCAAAGAATTTTGTTTTCAGCAAGGAAATAAGGATATTATGTTATTTCTAATAAATCCTAAGATTATAGCAATTCCCAAGCAAATTCGCGTCAGGAAATGTCAAAAATCCAAATCCTACTCCTGGGGAATGGAAAATCTGAAAAATTTCTGAGACATGACCTCAAGCCTCCTGTTGCAGTTTTTTATAATTAATTTATAATTTATAATTGCAAGGTTCATGGTGTTTCTCACCCGAGAAATACACCGTCATTCAGGATAAATTATTGTAATATCAGTTTTAAACTAGGTAAAATTCATCTTCCTCAAAGGAATTTTTGTCAAAAATAAGGAAATTTTGAGCAGTTGGGAAGGAAATTATTTTTTTGAAAGTGGAAGTGGAAGCACTGAATTTACACCCCGCCATTTTTTATAATCAGTTCGTGATTTCGAAGTTACAATATTTCGCTCGATATTTCGAGCCGATGAAGCCTTATCAACCGTGAATGAACGAAGATGAAAGATCAGGGATGATTGAGTAATATCCAGGTAAGAAAGAATCTTGTTATGTTTTATGTATAATAGAGCAATTTTGAAAGGAAATATTTGCTATCTTCATTCGTGAATTTTGAGAATGCACGTGTTTGATGATCTTTGATGTTTCGGCTTAAAATTTGAATTTGCCGAGCCGATGAAGCCTTAATAAGCGAAGATGAAACATCAGGGATGACAGAGTAATATCCAGCTAAGAATCTTGTTATGTTTTATGTATAATAGAGCTATTTTGAAAGGAAATATTTTCTACTTCAATCTTCATTCCTGAATTTTGAGAATGCACGTGCTTGATCAGTTTCGGCTTAAAATTTGAATTTGCTGCGACAATATTTAAAACGATGATATAAAACGTTAGTTTAATTCAAAGCTTACATTTGACTCCTGAAGTCTTTATATTAAATTATGTTTATTGTATTAACTAATGCCAAATAGTTAATAGTTGTGTATTGCCAGATTCCAGTGGCAGTGTTTCTTGTATCAAAATTAATATATTATAGCTTGGCATCTACTCAAGTTTCAATCCTCAATTCTTTATATGCTTATAAATACCTAGGCATATCCCAGCTAAATGTGCATGTCTCAGTTACATAATAGTCATAGAATAAAAGTTATTCTGAATAAGGAGTGCATTATATAGTAATTAACACACAATTTATGAAAACTGTATGTTTTGAATCAAATATGATTCACCTTCAGCAGTGTTTCACAAGATATGTCGTTATATTTGCAAGACATGCCGTTATATTATTTTCTACTTATATCTATCTAGTATATTTGCTGAAATTATCAGCCGGAAAAGGATGTCTCATGCACTTTACCATTATAGCACTTATATACCCTACTTTAATTTTTTTTTCACTCTCAGTCTAACACCAGGTGTTGGTTGCATCAAAGCTGGATTCTTTCAGTTCTGTTTGATTTTACCATGTCTAACATCTGAGGGTAATAGTACAATGTATTAGGATATCAATGGAATGGGGTATAGAGGGTTAATTTCAATTTCCTTTGTATGCCATGCTTAAGTTTTTAATGCCGGGTGGGTCGGTTAATAGGTAAAATGTTAATTTGATCAATTTGTTGTGTGGCAACTTGATTATGGAAGTGCCCTAACTGGAAACAGTCAAAGTCTTTGTTTGCTTGTTCAAAGTTTATAATATATGAATACATTTATCTATACCACCTGCATGATCTGCTTAATAATATATGTAACAACCTTTGGGCTACATTTTATATATCTTTAGACACAACCCGGCAAGTCACGACAATGGTGAAATTACCCATTTCACTCCGAAGTGCCCAATTTTCAGCAGTTTGTTAATATTTAAGTGTTTCTGTATCTTGCCTAATGTTGGACAATTTTATTTGCCAAGGAAAGTATCCAGCTAGACTCATGATATTTCATACCCATGATGTTTCATGTTGACATATTTAGATGTAATTTTCCTTAACACTCCCTACTTTAAGTTCTGCACACAATATTTAACTGTGTGGTCTCAAGCTAGACAATTTTAAGGGGGGCGGCTGCCCCTCCTGCCCCCCCCCCAGTTCCGGTGTCCCTGTAAACAATGCCATTGATTTGACACTGCTTAACCTGCCCCATTCACCCCTGCCGCTGTTAGACTGTCACAACCTAGCATTGACAGCTAATAAGAATACAAACTGTTTTATGTGTATTATTTTATACAATTTTAAACGATAATATACCTGTCAACCATGGTACTAAGCTAATTTGATATTATTTCATTACTATTTTTTAACTGGTTTTAATTATCATACTACAATTTTATTACTTTATAAAGAACTATGTTGCAGTGCTACTATTTTTATATACTATTAGGTATTTTATTGTTATTTTATAACTATTTTATTGCTACATTCTGACTATTTTATTGCTATTTTAAATTCTACTATTTTATCAGTATTTTATTCATATTTTTAAACTATTTTATTACTATTTTTGCAGTAATTTTATTACTATTTTTAGTTAATATACTGCAGTTGATCCACTATTTTATATGTATTTTCGACTATTTTTACCTATTTTATGTATATTTAAAATCCAATATTTCACTTTACTTTATTATTTTATTTCTATTTTGCACTCTATTTTAAATATATTTTATCCTATTTTAAACCTATTTTAATCTGTGCTTCACCGATTCAGAAAAATAAAATCTATTTAAAATAGGCTATTTTTTGTTTCAAAAAAACCTATTTATAATAGCCATAAAATACAATTAAAACAGAGTTCTAATAGGTTTAATATAGGATTTGTATATGTGATAGCAATATAATAGGGTTAAAAATAAAATAGCTTTTCTATAGGAATAAAATAGAAAGTAAAATAGGGATAAACTACTATTTTTATATACTATTAGGTATTTTATTGTTATTTTATAACTATTTTATTGCTACATTCTGACTATTTTATTGCTATTTTATGACTATTTTACTATTCTTTTATTGCTATTTTATAACTATTTTATTACTACTTTCTGACTATTTTATAACTATTTTATTAATCATTTTAGAACTGTTATGACTCTCGACTATTTTATTACAATTTTATTACTATTTTTATACTATTTTATAAGAATTTTGAACTATTTTTTTACTATTTTGTTCGCTATTTTATCACTATTTTAAATTCTACTATTTTATTACTGTTTTATCAGTATTTTATTCATATTTTTAAACTATTTTATTACTATTTTTGCAGTAATTTTATTACTATTTTTAGTTAATATACTGCAGTTGATCCACTATTTTATATGTATTTTCGACTATTTTTTACCTATTTTATGTATATTTAAAATCTATTTTATTACCAATATTTCACTTTACTTTATTATTTTATTTCTATTTTGCACTCTATTTTAAATATATTTTATCCTATTTTAAACCTATTTTAATCTGTGCTTCACCGATTCAGAAAAATAAAATCTATTTAAAATAGGCTATTTTTTGTTTCAAAAAAACCTATTTATAATAGCCATAAAATACAATTAAAACAGAGTTCTAATAGGTTTAATATAGGATTTGTATATGTGATAGCAATATAATAGGGTTAAAAATAAAATAGCTTTTCTATAGGAATAAAATAGAAAGTAAAATAGGGATAAACTACTATTTTTATATACTATTAGGTATTTTATTGTTATTTTATAACTATTTTATTGCTACATTCTGACTATTTTATTGCTATTTTATGACTATTTTACTATTCTTTTATTGCTATTTTATAACTATTTTATTACTACTTTCTGACTATTTTATAACTATTTTATTAATCATTTTAGAACTGTTATGACTCTCGACTATTTTATTACAATTTTATTACTATTTTTATACTATTTTATAAGAATTTTGAACTATTTTTTTACTATTTTGTTCGCTATTTTATCACTATTTTAAATTCTACTATTTTATTACTGTTTTATCAGTATTTTATTCATATTTTTAAACTATTTTATTACTATTTTTGCAGTAATTTTATTACTATTTTTAGTTAATATACTGCAGTTGATCCACTATTTTATATGTATTTTCGACTATTTTTTACCTATTTTATGTATATTTAAAATCTATTTTATTACCAATGTTTCACTTTACTTTATTATTTTATTTCTATTTTGCACTCTATTTTAAATATATTTTATCCTATTTTAAACCTATTTTAATCTGTGCTTCACCGATTCAGAAAAATAAAATCTATTTAAAATAGGCTATTTTTTGTTTCAAAAAACCTATTTATAATAGCCATAAAATACAATTAAAACAGAGTTCTAATAGGTTTAATATAGGATTTGTATATGTGATAGCAATATGATAGGGTTAAAAATAAAATAGCTTTTCTATAGGAATAAAATAGAAAGTAAAATAGGGATAAAATAGGGTTAAAATAGTGTTGATTTTCGTAAGGGTAAATTACAGTAAACACCGTATTTATACGTATATATCCAATCCTTATCCACGTATATAACCAAGCCTTATCCAGCTTTGGATTTCGACTGTCGCGTTAAACTGTATTCGTTGAGGTAATCACATCTGGATTTAAACTTTTCCCTGACACGCGCGTATGAAAAACGCGACAGTACTTTGAAATCCAGCCTAACAGTATAAAGGTTCTTTCTATGTAACTAGGGATCATAAAGGAAAATCCTAATTTAAATGTTCTCTATTCGCTCGTTATAATTTGCAGGCGTTCGACAGTAAAATGCATGAAACCACTAGCTACTGATTAATTAGCACATTAAACAGGAAATTCCCAAATCCGTAGGTTCTTATGTCTAATTATAACGTGCGCCAAGATGTATATATTTAACAGTTTGTCTTTAGCGGAATGGTCAACAACATTTCACAAAAGTTTAAGATATAATAGATATGTTTTACACTATTCATTTTTCTACATTTTAAAATAGGATAGTTGGAAACAACCTTGATCTCGAACAGACAGCGAGAATTCAGAATCATAAAACTACGAACAAGTCATTACACTGGTTTCAAATATATGCTGTCAAGGATAGGGTGTCATGCAATACATTGCCATCTGAGAGCCCACAGAAAAGTTTGGATGACCTACATATGAATGAATTTCTTCCAACTGCAGAAGTCCACTCAGCTTTGTTAAATGATCTGATACTCCTTATTCCAAGAATTATTGTGCAATACCTACCAGCATATGAATCTTTCACCAATGCAGTTACTTGGCATATCAGTCATAATCATTCAGATGAAATGAAAAAGAAGTCTGAAGTGGTATGTACTTAATTGATTTTCATGCATGATTGACAAGCTACTGTTGTTGTCAATGTGTTTTTTTATACATCTTCAATATGAATTTTTTCTGTGTTGGTGTAGTGTACTCAGGTGAATATGTTATTTGTGGTGTTACTCTGAGTGTATATCCACACCGGGCGAGCTTGAAAAATATGCCCGGCCACGGTGGGATTCGAACCTACGACCTTTGGAAAACTAGCCCAATACTCTTCCAACTGAGCTACGCGGTCAGGACGGTTCGAGTAAGTGATATTTCGGAACAGTATCTAGTTCCTTCGATACCAATGTATTCTAGTAATATGAATTTTTTCTGTGTTGGTGTAGTGTACTCAGGTGAATATGTTATTTGTGGTGTTACTCTGAGTGTATATCCACACCGGGCGAGCTTGAAAAATATGCGGCCACGGTGGGATTCGAACCTACGACCTTTGGAATACTAGCCCAATACTCTTCCAACTGAGCTACGCTGTCAGGACGGTTCGAGTAAGTGATATTTCGGAACAGTATCTAGTTCCTTCGATACCAATATATTCTAGTAATATGAATTTTTTCTGTGTTGGTGTAGTGTACTCAGGTGAATATGTTATTTGTGGTGTTACTCTGAGTGACGGTTCGAACCGTCCTGACCGCGTAGCTCAGTTGGAAGAGTATTGGGCTAGTATTCCAAAGGTCGTAGGTTCGAATCCCACCGTGGCCGGGCATATTTTTCAAGCTCGCCCGGTGTGGATATACACTCAGAGTAACACCACAAATAACATATTCACCTGAGTACACTACACCAACACAGAAAAAATTCATATTACTAGAATATATTGGTATCGAAGGAACTAGATACTGTTCCGAAATATCACTTACTCGAACCGTCCTGACAGCGTAGCTCAGTTGGAAGAGTATTGGGCTAGTATTCCAAAGGTCGTAGGTTCGAATCCCACCGTGGCCGCATATTTTTCAAGCTCGCCCGGTGTGGATATACACTCAGAGTAACACCACAAATAACATATTCACCTGAGTACACTACACCAACACAGAAAAAATTCATATTACTAGAATACATTGGTATCGAAGGAACTAGATACTGTTCCGAAATATCACTTACTCGAACTTACTCCGAAATATCACTTACTCGGGGGGTGGGGGGTGTGACACCCCCCCATGTTTTGTGAAATATATCTAAAAAGTCGGTCCCAAAACCTGAATGGGGACGAAAAAGTCGGTCCGGCTAAAATCTGAAAGATATCATCATTTTGTGTCGAAAAAAGTAATAGGTGGACATTCTGGAAATGGAAGTTGCATAAACATAAGAAAAACGAATTAGACAAAGAAAAACGAATATACACAAATTAGAGTTCACTGACACAAACCAAGAGAGCAAATAATCAACTTCTGTGTTGCAACAGTTCAGCCAACGTAATGCGATCCGATTACTTCAAGCCCCCGCGGTGCAGTTAAAATGCGCATTGTTAGTTTTGTCGCAAAAGCTGAAACTTTGGAAGGCAGAAGTAAATCAGCGGAGTAACCAAGATGGGGGCTCGGGGGCTCTGCAATGGGCATAAGGACTGCCCTTGTGGAAAACTGAAATCCGGGCAGAAATTGGGGTGGGGGTACGATGTGTGAATAATGATACTCATCTCCTCTGTTTGCCAATAAAGTTGAAGTCTTGCCTACCTAAAATCCTAACTCCAGTAAAAAATGCTGGTTGCTTTAAAGCACATTTGAACTTGAATTTGCACTCAAAGCAACACTCATGACCGACTTCTACAAAAACGAAGGCATCATGCTATTTTGCTGTTGTATTTGCGTGTACAATACTATTTACATAAACATTTTTCGATCTAACAACATTAGGCGACTTAGAAATGCCTTTTTGTGGTTGTAACTTTTCTTCAAACCTCGTCCTAAATACGTAAAATAGCGTTCAAATGAATCTAGAAATTCAAAATTTTCCTCGCGCCTACGGCGCTCGCATTCGAAATCCATAAAAATTTTGCCCCCGCCCCCCATCCGAAAGTTTAGAGCACTGCAAAAGTTCTGAAAAACTGAACGTTTATTTAAACTTTTGGAATACTATCCCCGTCTTACCGTCTATGCGCTTTAAATAGTTGGCTTTTCTTACCAAACACAAGTACTACAAAAGTCGGTCCCAGCACATAGAACACCCCCCCAAATTTTTTGCGAATGTGCGCCCCTGCTCAGTTGGAAGAGTATTGGGCTAGTATTCCAAAGGTCGTAGGTTCGAATCCCACCGTGGCCGGGCATGATTTTCAAGCTCGCCCGGTGTGGATATACACTCAGAGTAACACCAGAAATAACATCTTCAATATTGTTGCAAACCTCATTTCTTTTTCAATAGTGTTCTTTGGGTCTTGAATTCCTGCACTCAAACAATGCAAACTGAAATGGCTGAGATCCTCAATAACATTCAAAACAAATTTGTTCCAACTGCAGAAGTTAACAAACAGAAGTATGTGTTACAGAAGACCTTCCTAGATGGTGACCAGCTGACAGAGGAAAGGGCCAGGAATGCACAATTAGCAAATAGCCTTGCAGAAACAGAGTACGAACGTTTGGCTGGCTTTGAAACTGCTTTTGCTGATTGGTATCTTGGGAAAAAATTACTTATGGTAAGAATGCTATTCTAATAGGCAAATGGTTTACGATGTTATTTTACTCTTTGCGGTACCAGACTATTTCACGTGTCAAGGGAAGATCCTTTAATATGTGCTTACAGTGTAAAGCCAGCCCGATAATTTCGTCCTGCTATGCTATTATTTAGTGTTCATAGACTTTGAAACAGTCACTTTCTAAAGAAATGAATGATGATTTAAAATTTGCATATATAGCAGGACCAAATTGTTGGGTTGGCTTCACCTTTGCTGCTTATTAATATTAATATTAAAATTCTCTTCTCTAAATTCCCTAAAGATATTTTCTATACTTAGGATAAGTAAGAGTGCAAATTTCTACCTGAACTAAAATTTCAATTATTTTTTTTTCTTCAAGATTATGTTCAATTTGTTTGTCAACGCAGAGTCCGCTAGTAGCATAGGAACTAGTTATGCATCAATGAACCGATGTGGAAAGACGAATGCAAAGAAAGGGCCGGACAAGGACTATAATTCATTCAAAGAGTTCATGGACAGAGAAACTGAGGCACACGTTATTGCAAAGTGGATGGGTTTTGCTGGAATTGAGAATTTTAAAGGTATAAAGCCAACCATTTAAGAAATTTATATTTTTCATTTAATGTTTAAAAACATTTTTCATTGCTGGTATTCTTTTTTTCTCTATTTATTTATCTACAGTCAACTGCATATTTATTATGTATCTTAACATGTATAAGACAGAAGAAACATTTTGAATTATGTTTCTACAGACATCCCTAAAAACAGGCCAATCTCTGCAGATGCAGATACGTGGACTGTTGAAGAAAAGTCTTCATGGTTGGCTTCAGAGGCCAAGGAATTCAAGTGGTGTCTTGCTAAAGCAAGAAGATTTCACCAATTGGGTTAGCAATATTGATGCAGCTCATAGGGAGGGCATTCTTGTCGTAGTTCCAACTGCCAAACTGTATTCTCCTTACATTCAAGTAGAGTAAGGTATATGCAGTGGCAGAGAGAAATTATTCTTCCCACATGTCTTCGTTTATAAATGATCAAGAATCAATCGTGAATTGACCTAAGCACCCATATATGAGAAAGTGTTATGCAAAGTTAAATATCCTAATAATTTAAAATATTCATTACAAGCATGAACTATCACAGCATCCTGGATTGGACATTGAAAATGATGGTGACCATGACAGGGACAGCTTGGGTTATTACAAGTGCAAGATTGAAGAGTGTGGGCATATTTTCACTACTAATGCCACACGAAAGGTAATGATAAAAATGGAAAGATTGGCTTTCTCTTGAAAAAAAACCCCTATTATTAAAGAAGAGTGAAGTGAGGGTATAACAAAGTAATACAATGATCCTAGTTATGAAGAAATTCGTTTCACTTGATAGGTTAGCAAGTTGATCTATTAATTTCTCTTGTTAACCTATCAAGTTACATTGCGCCCTACATGTTACTACATTACTTATTCTTTAACAGTAAGGCCAGGCAGTGTTTGCACCAAATTGAACCGATTATTTTATTCTTTCGCTATCATTACCTAGCACATGAATCACCATCAGAGTTTATTACTCGATCTTTATAAAATACTACTTTTTTAAACAGACATGAAAAACAATTGCATCAGGTGGAACATTTCCATGAAGCAGAAAAAGATCAAGAACCACCCAATGATGAAGGAAATAATGCAAATACCTCCAATGACAATATCTACAACTATCACAATGCAAGGTTATACAATGTGGTCTCCTAGTATTAAATATGATGGATGCAACAAAGGAAGGGGATGGCAGCCGACTGGTGCGGTGTTTGAAGATAGTTTTACTATTTGAGTACAAGTTTAAGCATACTAAATATGCTTATGTTTTGTTGCTATTTTTTGCAAAAGTCAATGCACTTTTGTCAAAAAAAGATGCATATTTCCTTGTACATAATAGATTTATAAAAAAAAGGGAAAAAAGCAGGAAACATTCCTCTAGACCTTCATATGGGACATGTTAACTTAGATGTCAAAAAACTCCTCAATGCAATGGGTGGAAAAATCACTAAAGCAGCAGCTCAGCGATGTGCACAAAGCTTAACAATAACAAATACAGTGTTGGAAACCATTTAACACGAGTGTGAAAAATCCCATCGCAGTGGTTATGATGGGGAGAAAAATAAAGATGAATCTGTCAAGTCCATTGCTGCAGATCTGTTACAAGGCAAAGTGTTTGATCACATTTCCGGGAGATATCATCCAGGTTTCGAACGTTGCAAGAGTAACATTCTTGATATTGAATACAGGGATTTCTTCACATGGGCAAAGAACCACCTTAAACATTGGAAAGAGATTTATGAAACAGCAAACAAACAATAATACAGTAAGCTGTCATTCATACATTAATATTGTTGTAATACTTGTTTACAAGCCAGTAAATACTAAAAAGTGGGGTGGATAAATTACCTGTAATTTACTTTCAATTGATAATAATGAAAAAGATGGCAGCATGTACATTTTACCAGAATGCATTGCAAGCATCAAGAGCAAATGACTGAATGAAGATGACATGAAATCACCTAATGAAGAGAAATTCTAGCACAATGAAAAAATTAACCTGCCTTATGCATGTTTCTGACTGCAAAGAATTCTTAAAATGTACATCTGCCATCTTTATCGTTTTGGTCAATTGCTTAATACAATATTACATGCACAACAATGTCTTTATCATAGCAAAGCCAATAAATATAAATATCAAACATGCAATGACCATAACAATCCAGTTAATTGAATGAATCATCACTATGAAAGGATGCAGGATTATCATGATTCTCAGTCTCATATGGTGTAGCAGCATTTAGAATTGCATTGTACACAGGTCTTGTCAATGCAGGAACATTACGAAGACTTCCATCAATCACAACATCTTCAAATATTTCATAGAAAACTTCAAGTACGATCAGTGCCACATGAATCGACGAAATAAATCCATATTCCATAAGGTCATGGATACTGAAGATCTTCTCACAGTTGAATGTAATTGACTCAATCACATTGTCTGAAAATCCATGTGTAATAAGGCCAAAAGAGTCAATAATGTCACACCAGAGCTCACAGCAAGGGAAAGTTGGATTTCTTGTAATGCCTCTTTAAGACATGTTCTATCATCCTCTGTCACCACTCGTTGCATAGCCGTATTAGTTGTGGGCTTATTAACCACAATATGATCAAACTCGTAAACTGGATTTGTGCATTGACTATCACCACCACATGCACATAATTTATGACATCTACTGCAGCAGTCATGCATTGTTGACACATCTATATTATCCTCAGTGAAATGACATAGCAGAAGTTTCCGTATGCAATCATTCTTTTTTATCACATCTCTAATGGGTTGGTCACAGAATCTAATGTGCTTCCCTTAATAAAATATTATATTAAATGACTGCTTGGCATCTCTACCAGCTCTCCCTGCCTATTGCAGATGGTCAACAAGACTTCTACCAGGTCCAAAGTGAATCACATAGGTCACATGTGGAAAATCCACTCCCATTCTTAAAGATGTTGAAGCTATAGCCACTCTTACTGTTCCAGTACCATTAAATGATGTACATATTTTTTGCTTCTCAGATTCTGGAGTGGCAGAGTAATATACCCCTAAAAGGCATCTCTCTTGGGTGGTTCCATCAACATATGCATCATTGCGGAGCTTGGCCATGAGTGAACTTAGCACAAATACAATATCACTAACAGTGTGGCAGAATATTATGGTATATGGTGCATCTTCTTTTAGTGACTTTAGAATGCTCACTAGCCAGTCAAAGCATGAAAGATTCTTATCAGCATTTGCAACTGTAAATCTTATATTTTGCCTGTTAGGACTGATCAGAATTTCCTTGTGCCCTTTTAGGTTTAAAAGTTTGCAAAGTTTCTGTCTCATATACTTGTCTGCAGTTGCTGTTAGCCCCAACACAGGCTTATTACCCAAGAATGAACGCAAGTCATTAACATGACTAAATGCTCTCCGAAAGGCAGCTTTTCCCTTTTCCCCACTCCCCCTAAAACATTTAAAACAACAAATAAATCAATGTAATAGCAGTGTAATTATTAAGTAATCTTGTAGTAGACAAGATTAAAACATAAACAAGATGAAAGCTTACAAAAGTTGAAAATTTCAGTAATATTTTAGGTCATATTTACGAAAAGGGGATAAACAAAACCATAAGCTCTTATATTGCTTCAGTCATGACTGTGTTCTTGTATAAACGTTCTAATTGGCACGTATTAGCAGGCACAACAATATGTTTATAATTGAAAACTATACATAATATTTCATTAATCAGAAATACTTCTTACCATATCTGAATTGTGTGCACTTCATCTACTACCAATACCTCTGTTTCGTAGAGGTAGCCGTACTTTAAGGTCTTAACCCACTTATCGGATAACCTCTGCTCAGCACTTCCGAAAAGGACCTCGAATTCGCAAAGCATTGTATCGTCACTAGCCTTAACATCCTCGAGCGAAGCAGATTTGATTCCCCTTGCATTCAGTCTTTCTACTTGCTGCTTACGAATCTGCTCGAGTGGACTGACCACGATAACTATAGCTGTCTTTCTATCCCTTGTATGGTTGTATCGCAATTCGGATATAACCTTGGGGAGTATTTGGTAGATGATACTCTTTCCGTATCCTGTTGGAAGAACTGCAAGAACGTCCATTTTGTCCAAAACTATGCTCCGAATACAAACTTCTTGCTCTTCTTTTAATTTAATGTTTGGAAAAAACTTGAGTGCCGCTTCTAAGGCAACTTTAAAATGGTCGTGCGCCATAAACATACTTCGCCAAGACCAGAATTAACTCAAGAGTCAAGATTTATACTGTATTTACAGAATCTTGATGATCATTTCCGGTGACGTAATATTTTGAGTGGTCTCATCCAATCAACGCTCAGTCCAGATTCTGGACTGAATAACCAGGAAAAATGCCGGTTTTGTGTCAGGCCGTACTTTTCTCCCCTTCGCCCGTGATCAGGCGTGTCTGTGCCCTAAAAAGTACGGCCTGACACTCGGGTTACTGCCAACCCTGGGAATTTGCATTCTTTGTTTCACAATTATCTGATGTAGGGCAACAGTGATGATTCATTGGAAGAGGTCATCAGCAAGTTAACAGCAATTCTTGACAAACTGGCGGAGTCACTAACCACACGTTATGCGCCAATTGTACAGGATGAGTTCTTTAATGCCACAGTCAAATTTCTGGAAACCGAATCCTACAGTTACACCGAGTTCAAAGAGCTGTTTGAAAACGTGGTGATTATCAAGGATCGATACAATAGTCTTCTCTCCGCAAGGTGGTTGTGATCTTAACCGATTGAAAGCAGAATTTAGAATCTTTTATACTCATGTGAATAAATTCCTGTCGAAGTGTTCACCCGCTCAATGTTGGCCGCAGTTGTTCAAGCTTAAACATGGACTTGAATTGAGAAACATATTGCATATTGCGGAACTTTGTATCGCAATCCCGCTATCAAATGCTGAAAGTGAACACATCTTTTCTTATCCACGGAGACAAATGTCCCTGAACGTCTTTTCTTATCCAAAGAGCGAATGTCCCTGAACCACGAAACCTTGGAACGAATTCTGCAACTTCGTAGCTCAAGGCAGGATTATTCGCTGGAGTCGTACAATCATGTGATCGATATATATATATATATATATATATATATATATATATATATATATATATATATATATATATATATATATGTTAAAAAAGTGAAAGTTACCTTTGTCATTGAGGTTTTTCTCTTCTTATTAATATTCTGCTTACAAGTAATGTTTACTTTCAGGATTCCTTTTTACCCTCACCTGCCTGAACACAATGTTGTTCTAACCAGTTGCTATGTACCAACAATTTTAGAATAACATCCGTAGCGTAACAAAGTTAAAACTAAAAGATTGATAGCTGGTCTCAATGTTATTGTGTGTAAAACAACGTTTCCTCGAATATCAAACACTTTTAATCAGCAGATCGAGTCAAGAGAATACTATAAATTAAAATAATTCAGTTCTCTGTCATAGTGTCATTTTATAGTGACAAAAAAAATTCCACTGAACTTCGAAATATCGCACCCAATTAGCATGTTTGACGCCGGCTGACAGCCGAAAATTTTGTCTCCAATTGCTTGGCTGCCAGCCGGGCTGTACTATAGCATACTATTCATTCAAAAAATACGCACATTTCGGAGACTGGTTCTAGAATGTTTCACAAGCAGAAAGCCACCAAAATTACATTAAATTTTCCGAAAATCATCGAAATGCATCTATATTTGTCTTCCCAATGCATACAGCTAGCTATGCAACAGGTAAATAAACGAGAAAAAAAATTAAGGCAAAGAGAAAAATTGAGAATTATTCGCGCTCACTCTGAGATTTGAACTCACGACCCTCAGCGTACACGCTGAAGAGGTTATTCTTAGCCAGCACGATTTATGATTACGTAAATACTTACACCATTGTACATGGCCAAGGGTACAGTACCAGCGGAGCCGTATCTACTCTTTAATACAATATTTACAATACATCACGGCATAGATCACGGCTACCAGCCAGGGTTATTTAACTGTAATACAATACTACAATGCAATACGAGTGTCAGCCGAGCCTGTCGGTAGTATACTAACTATAGTATACTACAAAACATCACAGCTACCAGCCTGGGTTATTTAACTGTAATACAATGCTACAATGCAATATGAGTGTCAGCCGAGCCTGTCAGTAGCATACTGTAGTATACTACAATACATCACGGCTACCAGCCGGCAATACGGCTATCAGCCGATCCTTTCTGTAGTATACTATAGTATACTACAATACATCGCGGTGAATATCGGCGGCAATTTTTTGCTGCCGAAGATTTATCAAAATTGCGAGGACTGTATTCTGTATACAGTGTACAAAATTCAATTTGGCGGCCAAATCGTCACCATAAACAAATTTTTTTCTTCTTGTTAACAGCAGGCTATCGGGATGACAACATTTGTAATGGAAATATATCATATAATGGAAATACATCATATAACATAATCATCAAATATATATTCCAGCATCAAAATATTATGTTCCAGCATCAAATCAAAACGAGGGAAGTTTTGAGTGGTCTCGGAGTGGATGATTATTTTACCAACAATGGTTTCCCAGTGATTTTGAAACTCCTTGAAGAAATTTGTGAAACCCCTCGAAGAAATTTGTGAAATTGATATAATTTCCATAAGAGGTGCACAGTATGCAAAATTAAAACTGAAGGCAGAGGAACTGAATAAACAATTATGAACTAAACTAAAGGCCACGTCCACTGTCGAGATTTTGATTAAAGAGGTCACACAAAAAGTATGGAAATCATCTTTGCCTTCAATCACCTCACACAAACTTCAACTAGGCCAAGGTACATCGCACAACAACTGATGGAGTTCAAAGTCTCACAGCCTTTATTTGCTCATTGGATGGGAGGCATGAAAGCCTGTGGCATTACAGATGAAAAGCTTTTCCTGTAGAGGATAATTTCAATGGTCTACAAGAATATCAACAAGTTCCAGTCCATTTCCATCAAGAAGGCCTTGGAAATTGCAGACAAATACAATGGTGAATTTGGTAAACAATACCGTGCTGACAGCTTCTGATAAATCGGTTGTTGCTTATGCTGCTGGCTATGTCTGCAGAAAACCTAAAACTGTGCAAGATTATAGCCCCCTTTAATATTTGCTCAGGTAGTCTTGTTCAAGGCATGCTTCACATTTCTTTAAAGAGAGTTCCTTTATGTAAATATCAATTTCATTCCATATTTTAGGACCTTAGAATTGTATATTAAATTTAACATAATTTGTTTTCACACTTGGGAGATAATATGACTGATTAGCCACTGAACATGTATTATATTTATAAACATTTTCTACTGGAGTAAAAACAGATTCGAATACAAGAGGTAACATTTATTCGATGATGAAATTTAAACATAAAATTGCAAGGTACATAGTTACAAGATCAAACAGCTTGATAATATTTAACACTTTGAAAATTGGACTTGAATGGTCATCGAACTTACTAACAAATGTCATAATCCGAACTGCCTTTTTTTGCAGTATAAAAATAGGTTGAATAGTTTTATTGTGTATGTATTACCCTAAACGATAATTGCGTAAATAAAAAAAGGATGGATCAAAGCATAATATACATTACATAAGGTATCAATATTAAGATAGTAGCATAGTTTTGACAAAATCCCAATACTATAATTTTTTAGCTATGTGTTGAACATGAGGTTTGCAACATAACTTTGAGTCAATTAATACACCTAAGTATTTTATGTAATCTTTTTGTTCTATTTCAGTATTATTCAGGGGAACATTATGATTTAATTTTCTTTGCGCTGTATGGAAAATAATATAATTTGACTTTTCTATATTTAGTGGCAACCTCGTACGCAGGGTTCTCTTTGTGCTGGCTGTGAGCTGACGATAGCCTGCTTGCAGCCCAAATTTGTTGCAAAATTCAGTCTGCTGATCTTGGAAGTTAATCGTGTACAGTGACGTATAACGCGAAAATAAGTAGTTGTTTGTGATTGGCTTAACAAGGGTTGAGCCATAATGACAATCTAACACGATTTATGATTGGCTTGTTTTGCTGAATTAATTTTGGCATGAATTATCCTGTGTATAATCGTTTTAACATTTGAAAAAAAAAACAACATGGCGCCGAAGTGTATTCCAAATATTGTTGGAATAATGCCCTAAAAACAGTTTGTTCTACGTTTAATGTGCCGGAGCTGTATCCTGAGCAAGTAGAGGCGCTGGAGAAATACTTTTCAGGCAAACATGTGTATGTTAATCTGCCCATGTCATTTGGAAAGTCCTTGATTTTTCAAGCTGTCCCTTTGATTTTTGATGATGTACAATTTCGATGCAAGGGTAGCAGCATTATGGTTACGAAAATTTCCTATAGGAATTCCTATAGGAAATCAAAATTCCTATATGAATTGAAAATTCCTATAGGAATTCCTATAGGAATTGAAAATGGTCAAAAAAAATACCTATAGGAATTCCTATAGGAATTGAAATTTCCTATAGGAATTGAAATTTCCTATAGGAATTCCTATAGGCATTGAAAATTCCTATAGGAATTAACAGCTGGGAAATTTGTTGCGCATGCACCAGATTTCCATTGAAACTTGAAGATTTCCCCGAAGAAATATTACGAGATGTTCCGTTCGTGATTGTTGTATATTTTTGAATGCCTGTTTATTAAATCTTTATACTTTTTTTGCTTGGGACAAAGACAAAGTAAAATGTACTCTACGTTTCCAGTGTATAGAATATCTCGTTTGAACAACTATAGAATATTATAATCTTGACACAAACAAGAAGACATTTGACACGCTAAATCTGTAGTCATCCCTGACTATCGGTATTAAAGCCAATCGTCGCGAGCTTGACAGCCTTGTCAAACGCAAAACAAGTACAAATTTGGGTTCAAACAGAAAGAAGTTCAATGTTAATACAACTAACATATATTCTATACAAATACGGGTGGTTTAAAATGTTTTCAATTGAATTTTCAAAGCTTTTATCTATCGCTATGATAATCAAACTGTGAACTTGATGCCGCAGTTTTGTTGACGCTTGCGAATGCAAAATAACTTCCCGTAAACAGAGCATTTCTACACAAAACTCGCTTAGTCTTCTGATGCACTTGTACGTTCGGTTCTACTGGTTGAACAAGGAAAATATTCAAGAAACACTGGTAAATTATCGTTGTCAAAAAACATTTCAGTGCTGAGGCAGTACAACTGTACAAGGTCTCAAGGGCAAGGTCAAGTTGTCGATTTCATTACATTTTACAGTACTTCGGAATGTTTTCGAACTCTTGCTTCATACAAGAGCAGTAAACGCACGCATTTCAAAGCGAAATTAGACACAAAGGGGCAATTTTTTAACAAAATTCATTGTTAAATTATGTTTCCTATGTGCCTTGGGAGCAAAAAAATATGATTTTAAATTTGGAGGAATCGGTAAATTTTTTTGCAATTTGGCCTGGTATTGCACCCTACCTATGTAATGACTGTGCTGTAAAAGTAACCAAATATACTATTTTGAATTTCCCTTCATTGAAAGGATCTACTATTGTGGACTAAACTAAATTTTAATCAGCATACAAGGCTGCAAACAACAGCCAAGAATTAGCTGGGTAGTTTGCAAACTTTAAAAATAATTGGACCTCAAACTTTGATCCCCAAAAGTAAACAAATGGCCAATACTGCGAACATAATTCAAGTTTTGACCACTAGGGGCAATTTTTAGATGTAAAAAAACTTGTTTAAATTACATATCAAACAAAAGCAAAACAAAATTTGGTATTAATTTTTTGGAGGAAACGTCAAGGTTTTTTGCTATCCGCGCACGCTTCTACACCCCCTCCCCCAGGACCTTCTCTATCAGAAAACAGTTTTCTGCAGAAACTATGCTTTTTTATCGGGAAAATTTTTACTTTTCTCAAAAAAATACTTTAGAAACACGGAAACCTTAAATATTTAAATAATTTTCATACCTTTTTGGGATTGCAAAAAGAAAAATTTGATTCATTATCACACTTTTTAAAATATATGTGACAAAGTTGCTTCGAAATCACTATCACGCAGTAGCAATGTTTATTTACTCTCATTCTTTTGACTTAATAAAGTTTATCTTTTTGAAAAGCTATTTGTTTTATAGCTCTTGGTTAGCAGTTTACGTTTATGTCGATTTTGGCACCCATGAGACCAACAAGTTATGGTAATCCGCGAATGAAAACTGATATTCGAAGAGCACAAAAGCCAACTCCTAGTTATGTAACTTTATCGCCTGAATTTTGAATCAATCCACAATTAAATTTCTGGTAATGTAGATGCTTTTCATACTTCAGATGTTAGTGAAGTTTTTCCAACAATTTAATTTCCTTGATCGCCGTCTTAAAAATGCAAAATCATCAGTTGAAATTTCACTCGTGTTGTTTTTTCAAATTTTCGAATTTTTGTAAAATATCGCGTGCGCCAGCAATTTCTCTGCACAGCGACAACAAATTTCCCAGCTGTTATAGGAATTAAAATTTCCTATAGGAATTCCTATAGGCATTGAAAATTCCTATAGGAATTCCGATAGGAATTGAAATTTCCTATAGGAATTCCTATAGGCATTGGAAATTCCTATAGGAATTCCTATAGGAATTGAAATTTCCTATAGGAATTCCGATTGGCATTGAAAATTCCTATAGGAATTCCTATAGGAATTCCTATAGGAATTGAAAATGGTGAAAAAATTCCTATAGGAAAAAATATTCCTATAGGAATTCCTATAGGAATGGAAAATGGCTATAGGAATTCCTATAGGAAATGAAAATTCCTATAGGATTTGAAAATGGTGAAAAAAAATCCTATAGGAAATAAAAATTCCTATAGGAATTCTTATAGGATTGGAAAATGGTGGGAAAAATTCATAGCCTATACCACTATGGCCTGATACATGCATGGGTATAAGAACTTTACTTATATAAAAAATTGTACAGATAAATATAATTTACGAAATAACTCCTTCCTACAGGAATTTCTATTTCTTATAGGAATTTTTTCACCATTATCATATCCTATAAGAATTCTTATAGGAATTTTAATTTCTTATACAACTACACTATTCCTATATCGTATTTTACTCATAGACATTTATTAATAGAGAATTTAATACTGGGACTATTTATTTTCTAAGATTAAATAAATAATTACCGCAATGTGCGCGACTGACAGACTGGTGTCTAGTTTCCTTGCCACGCGCGCAAAGCATCAAGGGATAGATCATCACACCTCCGATATTTTTTCAAGTCAGTGTTTGTCAATGGTTTATGTGCAAAATAGAACTATTTTTGATGGGATTCAACTGGATTTTCACTAGTAATACATCAGGGATGTTTGCATAATGTTCAGGTAATAATAAGTTTATATTTTATTTATAATAAAGCAAATTATAAAGGAAATACCTCCAATCTTCTTTTGTGAAATTCGAGCATGTGGTTCGATAAAATTTGAATTTGCCGCGACAATATAAACGGAATTAGAATGCTGATATAAATATATTTATAGCGTTTATACTAAAACAAATGCTACTATAAAAGTTTTATATTTGAATCAGACTTATCCATGTTTATAATTTAATATATTTGTATATCCCAAGTGGCAACTGTATATGCCAGATTAATTGTAAATTGTCAGCCATATTTAATGCATGCCTATAGAAAATTTAACTACTTCCTCAAATCAGCAGCAGTATTTATTCATATGTTTTGTTTAAATTAAACAATTTTCATTTTGAGAGGTCTTGCACCAGTCAATGTATTAAAATCTGTTAGCCTTTAGACATGCTTTAGTGTAATGCCAGGAAAATTATCCATGTTTTTCTATTAATTAAACATAACTATGTGATGGTATTCAAATTAACCAGACTCTGCTAGCTTACATTTCATGCTAACTTGTTAAGATGAATGTGCTCAACTTTCAGTACTTTTTTATTTTACCCTGTCTAACACCAGATCATTTTACTTGAAAGAGAGTGGACAACTTTGATAGGTTACCTTGCTGTCTCCCTGTGTTTTGTGTAAACTCATTAAGACCCAATTCACAAATTCACACTAATGTGCTCTATTTCAAAGCTCAATATTTTGCCCTGTTAATACCAGACTATTTTGCATTATTTGGCGTTAGCACATTTAGATGCAATTCACCCTAACACTCAATCCCCACTTTCAGTACTTTGATATTTATCAGATGATTTTACTAATCAAAATGAATGTTGGTCATTGAAAGGTTAATAGTTAACTGCAAAAGCTGCTGTGTGGCATATTTATAGAAGCAATGTGCCCTACTTTTAGTACTTTGTTATTTTAATGTGTTTATTCTATTAAAGTGCTAGACTCTCCACTTAGAGTAAAATAATAAATTGGGTGCATTTGGGCATATTTAATGGGTTAACAAAACACATTGGAATGGTATACATAAAATAAATGTATTTGTCTTTTTACAGCTATCAACAAAGTATGGATGTAAGGCCTCAGAGGTTCATCAACATATGAGGACAAATATAAACAACATGGGAAAGTGTTGCAAAGTAC
>CACRXK020007860.1:394-20558 GCA_902702795.2 Paramuricea clavata
GGGGGGGGGGAAGTTGCCCTGCTGCCCTCCGTGCTGTGTACAGCCCTGTTAGATGTGTATTATGTTTGACTTTGAAATCTTATTTGCTGTTATATTCTATTATATTTATTATAATAAGTTATGAAATATTTCAATTGTCCCATGTCATCTTCATTATTCACTTCCTTTCAAGAAAATGCAAAATGTGAATCTACTTTTTTCGCAGATACATGTACGCGTCGCGTACCTATTTTTCAATATGTATTCACTAGCTTGGCGCCACCACAGGCGCCACTTGGCACGCTCGATTTTGCCGAGTCGCTCTACTTCCGTTTTTCCAATTTACTTCCGCTTCATCTTTGAGTTGTATCGGTTTATCTTTTGGTTGTATCGGTTTATCTTTTATATTAAATATATCCTTAAATATATCCTTATATTGAATTGTTGTAAAATGAATGTTGTGTTTTGTGCATTATATTACGAAAGTCACCGAACTGTGGAATCGCATCAAAAATTCGTATATCGACCACTCCCACAAACGTCTACGACCTCACCTACAAATTTTGCATGTTTACAATTCTAATTTTAAACAGCCAATCGACGTTTAATTGTAATTGTTACCAAGAACCGGATTGGCTGTTCAAAATTAGCATCGGTAAACATGCAAGAATATGTAGGTGCGATTTCACAGTTCGGCGACTTTCGTAAAACGTTGCTCAGCATGATAATTGCATTATCACAACTATAGTATTGAAAGGTTTTGGTCGACAAGAGTAGTACGATGTAGTCGCTGCTATGAAAGAAAAAAGCTTAAGGTGAAGTTGGCATGCATGGAGACGTTTTATTAAAACTGCCTGACAATCTGACATTCCTTAAATACAATATACATGTTTAGTATTTTTGCACAAGTGATTGTAACAAATCCTACAAGTTGATGTTGTTCACTTGAATATAACAAAACTGAAATTTGCAAAATGATGCCTAACCGTTTTGTGGAAGTTACTGACTCCGATAAAAAAATTAGCGAAATTAAAATAAATTCAGTCCCATAAAACACAAAATACTTGTGTAAAAATACTCTGAAACAATTATTCGCCTGAGGCTCGGTAATTATCGGGGAATATTCACCTCGACTTCGTGTCGGTGAATATTCCCCGATAATCACCTCGCCTTCGGCGAATAATTGTTAAATGATCATGGTGCTTGGAAACTATATTTCCTATCAGATTGCTTTGCCATTAGATCAACCGAAAACAAAATCACTTAGCTGGCAGTAAAGGAAGTGGTAAACACGTCAAACATTTTGGACCATGCATCGCCTGCTGAAATTTCTTTGTTATATCATCTATCCAATGTCCTATCTGTGCACCCCTATATCTACAATAAGATGTTGAGAGTGAAAATGTGAGAGGTGACTGTGATCGGGAAGACATCATGCAGTCACCCATGCAGTCACCCACAAACTCTCCAACAGTGTTGCTGAGTGGCGAGTGATCCGGAGGACAACCAAAGAGATACACGGGGGAAACTGAACTTAGTATAGAGTTGAAATCCAGTTCCCTGCAGACACCATGATTTAAGCAGTCTTCCCCATATGCATTATGACACCAGACAAATGACACCATGATTTAAGCAGTCTTCCCCATTTTTAATTTGTTATTCGAATTTGGCAAGCTTAAGCTATGTTCAGTTGTGGACGTTTCTGATAGTTGAATTGGTGACCGCGCCTAAAATAACTATAAATGCTATATGAACCTTTTTTGTGAAAGATTCACGTAAAACTTCTGCATGTAATTCCAGTATAATATTTGTTCATAGGCGGATACATGCTGGATGACGATGAAGACGGCAGTTGACCGACTTAACTGAATAATTCAGATATTAGCTAGCACACCACAATCTATAATAATAATAATAATAACTTTATTCAAACAAAAATACCAATACTGGTATATATGGAATACAGCAAATGTCTATTATAAGCTATATAAAAATAACATAATAGAACAGAGTAATAATAATATTACAACAATAACAAAATTTAAACAAGGACAAGTCAAGGAAGAGCTAGATGCAGGAAAGATCCCCAAAAGTATTCATTATTTCATATATGTACTTGGCCGTAGAATTAATAATATTTTTGTCATTCATTGACACACAGTATAAAAATAAATTATTTGTACCCAACGAGCTAAATTTGCAATTAAAATCAACTAACTGATTTAAAAAATTTTCTCGCAGTTTTTCTAATCTTTTGTTACTACAATGTGAAAAGTATAGTGATATTCTATATGCCTGTGTTACAAAGTATTCGTTTGTGCATTCCAACCGTCATATTACACATTTGCAAACTGAGCGGATGGACCTCCCAACAAAATTGCCCAACTCTTGGGAAGGAATTGCCCAACTCTACTAGTTTGTTAAATTCATAGTAATATACGTAAAAATGTTCCTGATTAATTATTTCAGTGCAGTAAATCTTAAACGTGATTAATTGGTTGATTTCAGTCAGTGCAGTTAATCTCAAACCGCAGTGTAAAAATCTGTGACAGCAGTGCGAAAGTATTTGACAACAAGGTTTTCATTTTTTGAGGGCGAAGCTCTGCTGAACACAGCGACGGATTGTCTAGATAGCGGCTTTTAATTTGATTTTGAAAGTGATTATTTTGAACAGTTAGTATCCATACCTTACCATGTGAATGAAATGGCAACAATGTGAGGGTGACAATGTGATCCTCATTGGAGGTACTGACCAGTACGGCAAACGTGTGTAATGCTATACTGTTGTTATCTACAATGTCAAGATAGAGAAATGGCATATCCTACCACCAATGAATGAGCAGAGAAGGGCATGATCTGCAGTTGTTCAGGATATGATTATTGTCATGGGAGGAACAGCACTTGATTGAATCATTGCATCCTAATACTGAATTTTGAATCCTATAAGATTGAATAACTGGATGTTCTGTTGAATGTTTCACCTTCAGTAATTACTTGTGGCAGTATTTTCCCGCCACGAAATTACAGCACGTGAACGAGCTGTAGCAGAGTCGCAGTAGGTACTCTTGACAGTTGCAGCCTAGTCCCTGGCCGTTCTGCAGGGGCAACGAAAAACGAACTGATAAAAGATAAAACCCCTTCGTACCCCTATGAACCAAGCATAGCAAGCGCGCGAGAGGCTAGGCTGGGACAGTTGTATTAATTTTGTACTTTAAAAATCGAACAGTAATTCAATGTTCTGTATCAACCGTGCACCTAAAGGTGGCCGGACATTTTGCCGAACGGACATTTTGCCGAAAGACATTTTGCCGAACGGACTTTTCGCCGAAAAGACATTTTGCCGAACGGACAATTTGCTGAAAATAGACGTATGATATTTTCTGAACTTTACAGGCTCGCTTACGCTATCAAAGTTTCCGTGATTAAAGTCTTGTTGACTTTGATAAAAGTCATTGCTGACATTGTCATTGTCCATTGATGACAGAAACTTTGATAGTGAACATGTTTCGTTTTATGTTTACTTTACAGCTGAGAATAACATGATTCATGAATGTTATAAGGTAAATGTTTTAAGTTTATTATGTATATATTTCATAAAAAGCATATATATTATTGTACATATTTTGTAAAAAGCATGCTTATAACCGGCACGATGTTGCAATACTGACACTGCTCTTTGGGCAGCCACGCGAGATATATGCATGCATGGATCAGCTCAGTGGACGCGAATGCTCTGATGGTTGCTGCCATAAGGTTTCCACTAGAGTTGAGAGTCCGCCAGAGCATTCTGCAATTTGCGATTTCCCCGAGAACTGTAAATGTGTTCCATCATTCTCGAAATTAAATTTGTTTACGCCGCTGCCTTTTTATACGCTTGTTTGTTTACGACCTGACGTCACAACACATTCCTAAAAGATGAGTCATCCGCTGCACAAACAAACTATCGATATGGTTATGCAATGCTAATGACTCACATGACAATTGAGTCACCGTCCCAAATAATTTGATAAACAATGTGGGCGAACGTGGGTGTTTAATATTTTGACGAAATAACATCTCTATATTTGATGTTTGTGACGTTACTCTGAGTGTATATCCACACAGGGCAAGCTTGCCCGGTGTGGATATACACTCAGAGTAACATCACAAACCGCATCATATATTCACCTGAGTACATAACACCAACACAGAAAATTCATGATCTCTATATTTTCGGCAAATTGTCCGTTTGGCAAAATGTCTTCGGTGAAAAGTCCATTCGTCAAAATGTCCGTTCGACGAAATGTCCGTTCGGCAAAATGTCTAGTGTTCGACGAAATGTTCGTCGGCAAAGTGTCTTTCGGCAAAGTGTCTTTCGGCAAAATGTCCGGGTATACCCACCTATATAAACTATTTTCAAATTATTATTGGAGTCAAAGTGTTTAAGTAAATAAACTAGTTACTTCTGCATGTGTTCTGACAAGCCCACTGACACCCACAGCTATTTTCCTCTTCCCAATGACCCAATCACTCCCTTCTCTCAAAATGAGACACCTTTTTGTCCAACTCGGCTATCCCACCTCTCTTAGACTCTGCCATTTCGAAGGCCTCCCAAATTCCCCGAACTGAGCCCCGTACAGATTCTAGCATGTCACAGGTTGCAACAAAAATGAATTCTGACATCTGCTCTGGACTCTTTTATTATCTACTTCGGGAAAATATTATTACATATTAGTCATATTACTGGTACAGTGGTAGTTGCCCCTCATGCAGTCAATTACAAACACAAATGCCGAAAGATTATTGCCTTCGTATAATGTGAGCAGGGGAGTGTGACTGTGGGTGCTACAGCACTCTCATCTTTTGAGATTGGTGGATAAGACAAAGGCTCTGTGATTCTGTTCATTACTGAAACGTATTTTTATTTTCTAAGAATCCTTGCTGATAAATGGAAATGGCCATGAAGCGTATTATAATAGGATAGTTTTGAGGTTTGTAAAACAGATATTAAGTTGGAAAACTTGAGCATTATATATATGTATTAATCGATTAATAAATAAATGCATTTTCCCGACTTAAAATACTGTATGTGTGTTGATTCCGAAATTGTTTTTAAAACAGGGCTAACAAGACGCTTCTGAGAATTATGTTGCGCGTTCTCACGTACAAAAAAAACAAACTTTAAAATCATTAAGGGTCACTAAAAGATTAAGGCTATATGAGCACAAATTTGCAATAGTATTAGACTGTTTAATAGTTTAATAGTTTAATATTGCGTCGATGTTGTGTACATGATATTGCTTTCATGTTCTAAAAGACATCTTAATGACCATTATTAGGTAGAGCTTAGCGAAATTTGTTGACACGAATTAAGTCCTATGAAGTTACACATCTGGTATATCTGTGTATGATTGAATCACTGAATCCCAACATTGTC
Organism: Paramuricea clavata; assembly: GCA_902702795.2. Lineage (NCBI taxonomy): Eukaryota > Metazoa > Cnidaria > Anthozoa > Malacalcyonacea > Plexauridae > Paramuricea > Paramuricea clavata. Next base: position 5,790 of record CACRXK020007860.1, read on the forward strand.
GAATCATTGAATCCTAAGATTGAATCATTAAATCCTAATATTGAGTCATAGACTGATTCTAAGATTGCTGAATCATTGAATCCTAACATTGAATAATTGAATGCTAAGAGTTGAATCACTGAATCCCAAGATTGCATTATTCGAAGCCAAATTCCTAAGAGCTTCTGTGACCCACTCCTGAGATGGGACAGTTGCCAATGGTTGTGGAAGGAATTATTGTAGTCTTCTTTTTCCTAAAGTCTATCACTGAGCATTTCCTTACATTTTTTCCATTCATTTGCAATATTTCCTCTTCTGTAAATGCCAATATACTATCAATATTATGTCGAGTGTTGTCAATCAACGTTATCAACCAACCGTCTTCATCATGAACTATTTCTGTAACTTCCGAGATAGGGTCGTATCGTTCATCACGTCGCCCAAAGTAGCTTGTGGTAGCTGATTTATCTTGATCACAAACGATAAGTGAACCCAATGCACTTCCTTGCGTAATTCCACCATTGATTCTCTTAATTTGAGATTGCTCTTCTCCGACTGCAGTAACTACCAAATTGAGAGTTGCTATATATTCATAAACGTCTTCGCAAAGCCATTCGACAGTGAAGGATAGTTGTACTTCTTACAAAATACTCAACGTACTGTTCACTGTCTAATTCCAACGTAGGTTTAAAGTGCCTATGACATGAAATTTCACCCCAAATGTTTATGGTTGCATCGTAAAGATCACTTAAAATGACTTAATAATTTATTTTATAGAATTTTCGTAACTTGCTTCCTTTTCAAGATATTCAACTTTGTTTCGTATGCAAATATCACCGGTGTGACATCACATCGCATAATGAGTTTTCTGAAAAGTATAGTTTTCTTGACGAATACGTATCTTAGAAACTTAAAAATTGCCCTTGTACATGTATTTATTTCATAACTGGTAATTAACCCTCTGTATTTGTTTTTAAAAATATTTTGTCAAGGTAAAATATTGCGTTTTCAAAATGTCATTATGCGATGTGATGTCACACCGGTGATATTTAATAATAATAATTAATAATGGTTTATTACATTCACTAAATAGCTTGATGAGCTAAAATACAGTGATGTTTACAGTGATAGAACTTTTACAATGATAAAATGTAATGTAAAAAGTATTAATACTATGGTCTCTACTTTACTAAAGCTAGTTCAATGTATAAAGTCTTAAAACTATTGTCATATTTACAGATAGAATTATATTATGTTAGTTATTACTCACTAAAATATATAAACCCTCATGCTTACTTAGCAATATAAAGATTATATTTGCCAATTGCATATACAATTGGACTATGTTTAAAACGTTCTGTTTTACATGCAAAGTTATATTCATTCTCATACTCATTCATTCTCGTTTCTCGTTGCTTTATTTGGGAAGTTTTCTTTGGTAAGAGGTGGTTAAGTTTATGATTCGGGTTTGACATATCCTTAATAAGTTGGACACACATGTCATCGCGTCGGTCGGTTAGCGTTTTGAGGTTCGATTCCATTAGTGCTTCATGGTATTTTAGTTCCGGATAAATTATCCTTAACGCTCTTTTCTGGATTCGCTCGATATCTTCGCTTTGCTCCATTGTCAACCCGCCGTTCCAAACTTGGGCGCCATATTCCAAAACTGATCTCACTACTTCTACGTAGAAAGTCTTCAGAGCTTCTTTTGGCGCATTATAACTCTTTAGAATCTTCATAAAGTATAGTCTCTTAGCTGCCTTTTTTGTGATGTACTCAGTGTTCGTTTTCCATTTAAGGTCATCGTCGAACCAGATACCCAGTAGCTTGTACGATCTTACTTTAGTGAGAGACTGCTCCCCTAATGTAGTTGGGGGTATAACCGTTTTATTCTTACGAAAGTCGATGTGCATTTCTTTGCATTTTTTAAAATTCAGTTGCATATTTTCGTCGTTCGTAAATTGTAATACTCTCTCCAAATTACGTTGGGAGTTGCCGATCGATTCTCCAGAGATATGATCGGAAACGTTTAAGAACTTCAGACATGGTAGTGTCATCCATAAACATTGAAACAGTATCACTGTTATCATCAGATGACTGAACCACTGATGGGAGATCGTTTATATGAACTATGAAGGCTAAGGGACCGATTTTACTACCTTGTGGCACCCCACCTTTAATATATGCAGGGTCGGAGAAAGTGTTTCCGACTTTTGTAACTTGCGATCTGCCTTGGAGGTATGACCCGAGCCAAGCTAGCAATGCTGGTCTAACACCTATTTTCTCGAAGTTCTGGAGTAACTTATTGTGGTCAATTAGGTCGAACGCTTTTCGAAAATCCAGGAAAATTATTCTCACCACATTCCCATGGTTCTCCATAGCCGAATACCAGTTGTGTGCAAGACAGACAAGTGCTAAGACTGCCGAAAAACCTGGCAGTTCTCCAAATTGAGCTTCGCTCACTTTTCCTTTTATATCTTCACGTACCCACTCAACCACATACGACTCTTGAACCTTGGATAGGACACTAGTGAGAGAGATTGGACGCAGGTCTTCAACATTCGAACAAGGCGTAATCTTCGGAATCGCGCAGACTGTGTAAAATTTCCAAATTTGGGGAAATATTCTTGACATGAATGATTCGTTGTATATATCGGCCAAAGGGATAGCAAAATATTTCGCGAACATCTTGATCAATTTCATGTATGGGTCGTATGGACCGGCTGCCTTCCCGACGGTAAGATCACTCAGTCTTTTTGCAACATTTTCATCAGTAATTGTTGGGAGAGGGTCTAGTTCACCCCGTGATAGCCAATCTCCCCGTACTTCCGAGAAGTCGTTTGTAAGAGTTGAGAAGAATGAATTTATGTGATCAGCCGTTTGCTTATTATTCATTGGTAGTTCGGAGATGGGGTCAAAAAGCGTTGGTGAGGTATTTCTCTTCTTTCCAACGATATTGTTTATGTTATTCCACCATATTTTAGGATTTTGTCGATAAGTTGGGAGGATTTTTTCTTCATAAAATTTTCTTTTGCTCACGCGAATCTCCGATACAATTTGGTTTCGAATAGTCTTGAAGAGAATGTATTTACCGCTCATGTAGGCTTTGTTTCGCTTACTAATCAAACTTTTAATTTTTCCAGTTATGAAGGGTTTGTCTTCATCATGTGCTTTAATTATCTTTGTCGGAAAATAAAAGTCAATAATGTTATGGGTTATTTGCAAAAAACTATCGACCTTGTTATCTACGTTATTTTCAGAAAAACTGGCAACCAGTCATAGTGTTTTAGGTATTCTTCGAAGCCTTGTAGAGACGATTGTTTTAATGGTCTAACCTTGACTTTTCTTATGGCGTTTTTTCGAGTTACATGAACTTTGGCATCTAATAGGATAGTTGCATGATCTGACGTTGCAATTGGGGCAAGAATTTTTGGGGTCTCGAAAAATGTAGATGTATCTGTAAATAATAGGTCGAGAGTGTTTGATCCTCTTGTAGGATTCTTAATAATTTGTCAGTTCAATTTGCTATACCTGACGAATTTGGCGGGACGAACTCCGTTGCTGGTAGGGTTAAAATCTCCTGCTATAATAAAGGATGTGCTAGGACTTTCCGAGATCAATATGTCATAACAGCTGCAAAAATAGTCATAAAAGCGTTCTACGTCTTCAGATATCGTTGATGGTGGCAAATAAACCACAGCTACTGCTATTCGAGAAATACATCTAGGTAGCCAAGTTGGTCGAAGGATAGCCCAGAGGCATTCGAAAGGTGATTTGAGAAAAATCGTGTCGTGTTTTGGTGGGGATGCTATTGGAAATATAAAGGACTACACCGCCACCTCTGCGACCGATTCTATCTTTCCTTATAGATGTCATACCCGGCAGTTGAATAGCCTCGTCCGGGATTTTATCACACAGCCATGTTTCGGTGACAAACACCAGGTTGGATTTATATAGTTCCACTAAGTTTGCAAGCTCGTCCGTTTTACTAGTTAGAGACCTTGTATTTAGGATCAAAACGTTCGGTAACCTTCGTTCATTGTTAGAATTTGGTATATCTTGTGAATCCACTAGAGGGATACGTATTAAATTGTTCCTGATCGATCTCTCAAAATAATTTAGTTTTAGTCCTTTTCTAGAGGTAATCCTAACGGGTATAGGTTGAAAATGGGTAAGGGGGTTGGATGTGTTAAAACAACGGGGGGTAGGCAGTGAGGATTCATGTGATTCTCTCCCACCCTCTTTAGAATTTACTTTGTCGTCAGCCGGCGAACAAGATCTAAATGCGCCAACCATTCCGCCCCTCGAACATGAGGCAAGGGTGGGGGACGCTCCAAAAAGCTCAGCCGAAAAGGACAGTTATTAGCATTGTCACACTCAGACACGCATTCGTCACCGTCTAAGACAATAAATTCAGAGATATCAGCTGGTATTTGGCCAATGCACACATGCTGAGTAACTGTCTCAGCGCTCGTTGTATTATCATTCAATATATTTGATGGGTTTTCTAAAAAGGTTTCCTTCTTCTGAGTTATAAATGGCTTGGATATTTCGATAAGAGGCAAGTTTCCAAGCGACTTCAGCGACAATGGCTCACAATAAGGGTGAGAATTATGATTCGTCGAGAGTAACTTCGCGAGACCTTAGCTTTACTGATTTTGTCGTTATTCATATTATGCTCCGTTAACTTCACCTTGTCAATTTCACATTTGTTGTCGAGTTTACTGTTGGTTCTATTACAACTTGCTGGTTGGACAATTAAACATGAATTATCAAGGGAGCTTTCAAAGCTGACTGTTTCGGGAATAAAAGGTTCACCTGTGTCTATGATGCAGTTATAAGTATTAATTTGTTCAGGTTGGTTTGACAGGCTATGTTCGGCATTCAATACACCATTGAATTTTTCTGAATTAATTTGCATTAGCGATTGTCTTAGGGATTCATTTATCGCATCGCTTGATTTAAGTTTGTTTTCGAGACAGGTAATGGTATTTTTTAATTCGTTTATCTCCCTATTCCTTCCTCGAACCAAAATAGATATATCAGCCTCCAACTGACTACATTTTTCCTTTTCCTTAAGAAGCTCGTGTTTAAGTTCACTTATTTGTTCACTATCACTATCCTGTGAATTGTAAGCTGCAAGAAACTTAGTTTCTATGTCCCTGCACATGATTGCTATATCGAGCTTAACTCCCTCCAAATCAGCAGCTAAAATTCTACACTGACAGCCAAGTTTGAAATCATGCTCTATACTGACCTTTTGATGATTATCAGTTCGTTCAAAGTCCTTAATACAGTGATTAGACATCTGTTCAGGTTCGTCAACAGCTGAGTTTATAGTTGCAATCGAACCATGTTTGGCCGACATACATACATTGTTTGATAAACCGTCGTCTTCAGAGATTGCCTCCGCACACACATTTATTAACGCGTCAACCAAACCCGAGCTTTCCTCACCGTGAAATACGAGTGTATTTAGTTTCTTGGGGTACCAAGTTATTGATATATCTAGATTATAGCACGTAAACTTTTTCGAACAACCGCCTGGCGAAGACCATTTGCCATCCAATTTAAGATCGCATTCGACAAATTTCTGCAATATATCAAAAGTTCCGATCCATTTAATTCGTTTACTATCATAACTTAAGTTGGAAGAAGCTATATGATTACAAATTTCTTTAGCGTTCCATATTTTCGGGATATTTTGATGGAATTTTGTAGAGCTCACAAAATTAGAACTGTCCGCCATTTTGGCGGATCAATGTCGTCGTCGATATTTTCGCGATGTATTTCGTCGCGAACATCGTCGGAAATAGCATCGATGATATTTCCATCACCATCCGGAACTTCTTCCACGATACTATTTAATGTTCCTTTATGTTCTTCCGTTGCCTTTTCGAACGCGGTCCTAAAATTCAGTTGACTCTGTACGTTCGATGTATTTTTCGATAATAAAAAAAATCCATTTCTATCGATAAATGCAACTTTGACATGGTCGAACGTCAGCCAGTATTTATCGACAACATCCAGTCGGAAAAATATATCTTTTGAATTCGGTCCGTCGTTCGGATCTAATCTATAATCTTCCGCGAAAGGTTTTTTCATATATTCTGCTTTCAGGTTGACAGACGATCCGGTCGTATACAAAAAATTAGTTTCTCTTTTTCTTTTTGTAGATGTATCACCCTCATTGTCCCTCTTAAAATTCGCCATCCATAATTCATCGTCTTGTCTATCCAGATCTTCCAATCCTGTTTCGTACAAGTCGTCGTTGTCGAGATTTGTTTCCTCGTAACCATCGTCCCAGGTATCCCAGTCGTAATCCTGACCAAAGTCATTCAGTTTAATGTCTTCCATACTTTTTTATTTAGTACTTAAATTCTACGAAAGGTCCAGCGATAATTCGTGTTCGTAATATCTTCCTAAAGCATCTTTATCGTCGTCGTCGTCGGGATTTATAAGTTTGTACATGTTTGGATCGCCGCGAAACACTTCCGTCACTTCGTAAACTTCGTCTTTGAAATTCTGGGTGTATCCTTTATCGAACGTTCCTTGTTTAGGGATCGCATGGACTTTATCTCCCACTTTAAATTTAGGTTTGGGAAAATGACTTAGCGGATAGCCGTAAATTTTTGTCCAGACTTCATCTTTATTGTGTTCGTTGACGTCGGCAGGTTTCATACCGATCGTACGATGTTTGGAATGATTGTAGGAATTCACAAAGTCCGGTAAGACGTCTATCCATTTCTTCTTTTTCTCTGTAAATCCACGTTCCGTAAAATATTTCCACATTCTTGTTTTTAACGTTCTGTTAAATCTTTCGACGATCGCCGCTTTTTTACCGGTAAGTCTTGTCGAAAAGTGATGGATGTTGTGGTCGTCCAATACCGCCTTGACACCGTTATTATAAAATTCTTTCCCGTTATCAAACTGTGCTACTTTTGGTTATCGTCCGAATCTTTCGTGAAATTGTTTTAAAACTTGTTTGACGGCCGGTACCATATCTTTTGCACCTTTTCGATAGGCGGGTACGGCAAACGCATATCGACTTAAAATTTCGATCACGGTTAAAATCCATTTGTTTCCCTTATTTGCATGACTATAAGCCTGCATGTCCACTAAATCCATTTGAATCTGTTGGGCAAGTCCGTCGACGTCCGTCCGTTGAGTTTTAAAATGTTTTCGGATCGGTTTATGGACGATGTAGGTCTGTTGGGTCTGTAACCATTCTTTTACATTTTTTCGCGTCACGCCTTCGACGCCTTCTTCAATCGCATCCCGATATAATTTTTCCATCGATATGTATCCGCCGTTGACGTTAAAGTAAAGTTCGCGTAAGGCTAAGTCCAAAGGTAATCCCATTTATATTTTCATGGAAAATATAAAAGGATGAAGAAAATAACAGTATACGTCGAGTATGGAGAAACCACGATGAAATTACAGAATCCGTTAGTTTTAACGCACGCGTCCAAACTTTACGTGAAAACAGCCGCCGTGTTCTGGAATTATAAAAATATTCGGAAAGGTTACAACGACTATTTTTCCATCGACGGGAAAAAAGTTGTGTTGGACGAAGGATACTGGACGTTTAAAAATTTACGGAAAGAGTTGGAAAGTCACGGATTATCCGTCGAAGAATTTCCCGACGGTCGCATCAAGATCGGATTCACGAAAGGTATAAAATCTTTAAATTTATGGAAATTAAGTGACTTGTTAGGATATACCACCACTTTTTCCACGACGCATCAAAGTGATCGTCCCGTGGATATTCACGAAGGATTACGTTACGTGACGGTCGGATGTAATTTAGCGAACCGATCCCAAAATATAGATCCGATGGGATTTTTCAGTAATGTCATCACGTCGCTTCCCATCGACGGAACGAAACCTCTGTTTGGAACGACGACCAAATACAACGACATCGAACGCGAAGTCGGTGTGGATGCGGGAATTTACAACGAACTTCATTTCGACGTGAAATCTAACGTTCACGGTATTGTACCGGGAAATGTTTTAATGGAATTATACATCGTATAATAAAATGGACGATCAATTATTCCGTCAATATTACGGAAAAAATTACGAAAAGGTTGAAAGAGCCTATCCCCTGGAAGTCCAAAAACTAAAAACTAATTTTTTAGGAAAATATCCCAACGCAACATTAAGTAAATTTAATTTCGAAGTTGCCTTCGCGAAAGATGGAACGTTGGATTCTAGCGAAATTTTGTACAAGGTGGACGAACTTACAAGTTACGATATTACGTCCAATACATTTCGCACGAATCCGGATTGGACGAAATATTTATACTGGATGAACGGATGGCGTAACGTCGCGTCGGATATGATATTCCGACCCAACCAAGAATTTTCGATGGATTTACACGCATTTAAAATTTACGTATCGGAAACAGAATATTTTCCCGTTCATCTCGAATGCACGACACCGCAATATACGGAGATGGAAAAATTTATGGATTTAATTCCGTTTGATTACCACAAAAATTCCTACTTTTGTTTGCTGGCAGCATGTTACGTCGCTACCTTTAAATCTGGCATTTCCGAAGATCACTTGAATAATTCCATTTGCCATTCGCATTTAGTCACATCGACCGTAAAATTCCACGTTCATTATCAGATGGAAAAATTCATGAAAAATTCAAAATTACTGACCGAAGATGATATTGTTACCATCCGAAAATACATGCCCGTTCACGAAACATGGGAAAGACGAACCGTATCCTCGCATGCGAATGTCGGAACGTGGTATTACGGATTACCGGCGGATACTCGCCGTAAAATTCGTAGTCAACATTACGTACGAACCCGATACGGCGGAATGTACATCGAGTACGAATATTTAACGGGAAGGTTCCCAAAAAATGTTATGGAAGATCATAAAATTTTCATTCCGAAAACATCGAGCGGATTGACGAAATTAGGACAACGCCTTTTTCAACAATCTCTCGAAGTTTACGTGTACTCCGTTCTCGGAGCGCAGGCGAAAACCCGATGGAGTATTGTGGGACAAGGCGCTAAAAGTTTACAGACGCAAGATGCTTTTCGGAAAGTTTTGGGAGACAGTATCGTACAAAGTGACGTGACCGTAATCATTCGAAACATGCGAACGGCGATCGCCGATACACACGGCGTCCTCAACTTCGCCATCATGCCCGGATTAATTTTAATACCGTCCGATATGAAAATTTTACAAAAACCATTGGCGGGATACAATAATATTTTAACGATCGCTAAGAACGGTATGAGTTTTGGAAAGAATGAAAAGGTGAATTTTACGGAGGAACCTGTGGTAAAACCAATAAGTCCTGTAAAACCAACAAGTCCTGTAAGGGAGTCTTCTACGACGAATCAAAAGGGTCGTGAAACGCGACCCTTTCCAAATCCTACAAAAGATGTACCCCCGTCAAATCAACGGGGGTTGTTAGAGAATTCACAAACCTTAGGAATTATCACCGTCCTTTCGGCAGGTGTTGCTTATTTTTTATTCAGATAATAAAATATGAGTATACTCATGGGATATGATTATTTTGAAAACAACGACCTCGAAAAGAAGGTCGCGGACATGGAAAAAATACAACAGGGAAATACGGCCGAAATTCAGAAAAATAAAACCGAACTGATCGACCTGAACGACATTGGAAGAAATACGCCCCTTCAATACGATCTCACACAACTTTACGGATATCCACCGGGATTTCTCGAAACCACCACCGTCTCGGCAACCGATCAGAAAAATGCAAAATTCATTATTTTTAAAGTAAGCGGTGTCGGTATCAATCAGGAAACGCAATCTCCCACGTACGGATTTTACGGCGGAAGTACGGGAAATGTCGTCATGTTTACCGAAACACAAACGGGCGGTATCGTTCGTACGACGTTCACATTCTTTTACATGTCCACTAAAAAAATTACCATCTTCGGATTAAAATTTAGAAATATCGATACGGCAGGAAATTCATCCGTTCGAAAAAAATCAACGGTTCTCAAATGTTTTCTCGTCACGTAATTTTTTAAGTTCCACTTAAAAAATTCACAGTATTCGCGTCAACACGTATCCGCTACCGAAACCGACGACACTTACGGTGACATACATATATTTTTGCATGTCGTCCGACGGTCGATAATAATCACTTAATTTCGGTTTACGATCCACATGGCTAGAAATTTGCGACAGCCAGCGGTTTGTAATGCAGGCGCACGCACCGTCAGGACGTCATGTTAATGAACATATTGAAAAGCCGGAAAGTACGCAAAGAAACGCTCTTTAATTAATTAAATGTATATGCCCAATAAAAACATGCTTCCTTCTCGTCGGCAAACACTTCAAACTCCTTTATATTATTCTGTGGAGCGACTGATTAGTTGTCGGAAAAGAAAAAGAACGGTTGTTTTACTAGACAAATGACTTTAAATGACTTTTTAAAACTGTTGGACAATGGACAATAGCTAAATGATAAGTAATTATATATAAATCATGTCAGTGACATAATTATGTCCAACATTTAATATTTTATGTCACTAGCTGATATTATCTTACCTTTATAGAATATGAATCACGAACAAGAATATGAAAAAAGCAAAATTACGATGCGCTTGCATCGCGTTTTAGCGATGTAACAAGGCAAATTTAAAATGGAAAATAGAGGCAAAATATACCATTCTTTCCTCTACTTGGGAACAATATTGATATAATATCCTTAGATAATATTGTGATAAAATTCATGGGGAGAACAAAGTGTATCGATTACGATTTATGGAAATCCAATGTTGATGTACGATCAGCTTGAAAACTGAAGCGATTATGGGGTTTCGTCGTGAAAATAACCTGGATTACTAGTAAAGTGCGCGTGATTATATGTGCAAATTACTGCAAAATTCTTTTGCTTCGGGAACAAAGCCTGCATCGATTTTTGAACTGAAACGTGAACAAGTACGTAGCTACGACGATTATCATTCAAAATCGATTTATGGAATCGTCATATTTGGTTTGTAGGACCAACAAAAGCCGAAAAGGCAAGTTAACGTAATGCTTTTCTGGTTATTAAACTTATTCACTTAATATTTACATTACAAAGAAGCTAAGCATGCGTGTCGGCCATGTTGTCGTATATTTCTAGCCATGCCGATAAATCCATTTTTCGCGTATAATTTTTTAATTCGTCCAACGCTCTGTTCCGTCTCTTCGATATCGTGATTCGCGTCTAAAATTTCCTGACGTCGACGTAATTCTTGATTGCGTCTTTTGACTTCGGATTCGTAAAATTTCTCCTTGGCCTCGGCTAATTCTTCCAACGCATGATTATGTCTTTTGACTTCTTCCTTGTACCCGTTCTGATTCAAATGGGAAAATAAGAATCCTGCCCCCGCAAAGGCAACGGCATTAAATAATCCGCCGACGATTAAATTAGATGTCATTTTATTTATTTATAACTTTTGGAACGTATCCTTTATCTTTCAGATACGCGACGGCAAATGAACTTCCCGCGACGGCGAGACTTAGTTTCATCGCACCTTCGAACGTCATCGGTGCTCCCAAACTTTTTCCCATTATGGTTTTCGCAGCGTACGAGATGCCGACGACACCGGCAGTGAGTAAGGCGGCGTCGTAAAGGTCGTTGACGACTTCTTTTTTCGTTGTATCAGACATTGTATTTTATTTCTACGGAAAGAAATAAAATTTTTTTTATTCTTCTTGACACAACTTTTCTATTTCATCCAGTTCGTGTTTCGCCTTCCCCAATTCTTCCGTGAGTTTTTCGTTATCTTCTTCGAGTACTTCTATTTCAGTCAACAGATGCAATACCTTTTCCTTAAGTTCGATAATTTCCTTTTCCTGATCGCAAACCCGAAATTCTCTTTTCTTCAATTCCTCTTCGGTCTGTGTGATTTTTTCCTGGGTGGCTTTTCCTCCCAATCTACCAGCCTCAACCTTTCGCTTATTTTTAACGAGTTTTCCCCACTGAGCTATAAATATATGGAGAGCGCAACTATAGATACAGAAATTGAAGCCGGAAGTCGCGCGCGGCCGCCATCTTACTGTGACCACCTTGAGGAGTGAGCTATTGTGATTAATACGGTATTTTCAACTGTTTTGTTCTGTTATCTCGCAATAGAGGAACAAATCAAGTCAAATATGGTATTTTAACCAAAAGCGCATGTTCAAGAATGTTGGGGAGCTCTTTTACATTCAAATGAACTCAATCGTAAAGAAACGTGTCTATATTTTTGACGACGTTTCTGAGTGCGACTGACAGAGATGAATCATGAATACAGTCGTGACAACACCTTTCAAATGGGAATTTCTGATAGAGATCGGTGAATTATACCATAAGTTAACACATGAGAAATTGGTCATGAACTTTATTGTTTTAGAAATGGTGAATTTTATATGGACAGGATCATAATATACTCATATCACCTCATATTTGTTTCTATCGACCTAATCAACGCAAACAAATTATGTCGCTTGTGGGATTTGTTAAAGGAACAAATGATTCAGGATGGTAGAAAGAATAGCAGGTGCGTTGTAGTGATCTTATTTATGTTAATGGTGGGTGCTTAAACGCAATGCCTTGTGAGAATATATACCATCCCATCCCTGCTTGTGTAATATGTTCCTTAATTAAAGTCATAGTCATGATTAATTATCACTCTTCTGAGAAGACCTCAATGGTGTTTTATTCCAAAGAAGCAAATTAAAATTAATAAATTTGAAAGAAATTGAAAGTTGTAAAATAATGGTATCTCATTTCTGTGCTTTTTAGATCCTATAGAGACAGTATAAAGTGAAGATGGAACAATGCTGCAAACAGTTACTTTCAGTTGCATGTCTATATATGCATTATATTGCATTGTGTAAAAACAATTTAATTGTAAAGGGTCTCTAGTATTATAGGATCTGTGTGAAATCTATCAGTCTAATCATAAAAAAATGTATTGGTTATAAAACATTGTTTGTTGACTGAATACTGCAACCTGCTGAGATCATTTTAGCTTTGTCTTTTCTTCATCGAGTAAATCAGGCTTTTAGGTTTCAAGAAATTGTGACATTGTTAATATATGTTCTGCCCTCAATAATACAGATCAATTAATAAACAGCATAATATGTATATTTTATGAGACTGACTGCTGCCTTGACATACCTACACACATTACAATTGCATTAAAATACACTACAGTACTGCTTACAAACTTTTACTTTAGTAATTTTACAGTAACAGTACTTTTACTTTAGTCATTTTACAGTAAAAAGACAAAACTATTAAGAAACGAATGAATTGAGGGGCCGACCATTTAACTTTTGAGGGGGGAGGGGGTGATTTACTGCTGGCAGGGAGTTTTTTCTGGGATCATGTGCAAGTTTTTTTCTATCCCATCACCATGTATGATTTTTTTTCCACTCTCTTTTGCAGCATTTTTTTTCAATAGCTTATACTATTGGGTCATTCCAGAAAACATCCATACCACCCCCACAAAGGAAATAGGAAGTTAACCCCCCTACCCCCTTCGGATGTCCTAATATTAACATTTACTGTTATCAGAAACAATTTTTTCTCGCCTCCGGACGGCAGAAATTTCCATAACATTTGGTTCAGGGCCTCTTTTAAGGCAGGACCATAGGAAGCTTTTTTCGATTGGGGGGGGGGGCTGAAAGCGAGGGCCGAAGGTCCGAGGAAATTTTTAAATGTAAAGTCTCTGAAGTGCCATTTCCTGGACTTTGGGGAAGATTTGACAGAATTCTGATGGTCAGAAACCAGCGTTTTAGTATGTTGAAATTTACAATTTAGTAGTACTAAATGGACAAAGGCGTATTTAATGAACTATATATTGGATAAGTTGCAGGAAAATATGCGTAATATCTTCATCCTTTGCAGTTTGTCATGGATTAAATGATAAAGGTCTGCATGATTTTGAAAATGATTATTAGCAAAGGCCCTGTAAGGATGTGTAACTGGAAGAGACATATTTAGCGGGGGACCTGGAGAAGTTCCAGTCGGCAAGTATGTGTTGCTGCAGCTACTTGCAGCATATGTATGCATAGTTTAACTAATAAGTATGCACCATAGGGCAGCAGATCAGGCCATAGTGATACCTAGGATTCTGAGACAACAGAGTCGACCATCAAAGGTGGGAGCCTCTAGAAGGGTCTGGGGGCATGCCCCCCAGAAAATTTTGGATTTCTTGAAGCTCACTTTGAGGAGTTTTCCAACAAGAAATTAACCTTACACTAGTCCCTGAAAATCAAACCAGCTGATCTTCTGTGACTGGTCAAATCAATCCCTGCAACCATGGTGTTTTGCAACATTTTCCCACCAAATAATGGGGCAGGATATTTTTCCCTCAGTTTGTTAGTGCAGGTATTTTTTTGTTCAGAATAGCCTTGCAGGAATTTTTTTTCAAACTAAAACCACCCCCCCCCCCCTCAAAAGTTAAATGGTGGGCTCCTAAAAACAAAGCAGTGACAACAGTGGAGTAATGACCATGTATACAGATAGACGAGTTCTGTTAAACAGTTCACTTGCAGTATTACAGTAATTAACTAATGAGTAAAATCATCTGGCACTAGATAGAGCAAATATTAATGTGGGTTTAATGCTTTTGAAGGCTTGATTTCAACCTGCATTTTTGTTACAACCATTTTTACCTCATACAAGGCAGTTAAACTTTATTTGGCAAAAGACACTAAATGAGTATTTGGCAACAAACTACTGGAATTTCACACAGATCCTATAATACTAGAGACCCTTTACAATTAAATTGTTTTTACACAAT
>CACRXK020007861.1:0-18233 GCA_902702795.2 Paramuricea clavata
TACAAGTACCCAAAGTTTCATACATGTGGCATAAATAGAAATATTTTTATTGAATTTTTATATAAACTAGGTAGTAGAGTAAAATTTACATTTTGTGCCCACATGAAACAAATACCTTTATCAAAAGTCCTTTTTTATTGCTGCAACATGTTATCAATACAAATTTCCAATATTTCTTACTCTCCAAAGATAGTATGGCACCAAAATAAGTCTGTGATACCCACAAAAGAACACTCAAATCATGATTAGCAAAATGTTTTTATTTCTACAATTACTACATACATTCTTAGATAATCATTACACCATTGACTTTAGTTATTAGTGGCATAACCAGACTCAAAATTTGGTCATGCTATTCAAATTTGAAATAATCACTACTCATTTGTTTAGAAATTGATTGTTTTCACAATCTAGAACATGAAAATATTTACAAATAGCATGACCAAGTGTTGTTGGGCTGGCATCATCATAATTAGTAGTTATAAAAAAGTAATGTTTTCCAAGGCAGTAATGTTCGCTAAAGCAGTAATGTTTGCCAAAGCACATAATTGGATTATGTGGTGAAAATATTTCCTTTATATTGTACTACAAAAAACCTAAGACTATAACCAAACTGATATCAGATCACCACGTCATACCCAAATCTGTTGCGATGAATATCTGGACTTCTTCCTGTATAAATTTCAAAGTCGCAATATAACCATTAGGATTGTCTGCAGCAACCCACAGATTTATTCCCCACATAGTAGGTCATCTAGCTTTGATGAACTGCCTAACCCCCAACCTAATTCTTGATTTGACAGTGTGTTTGTCAGCAACAACAATATTCTGTGACGGCTGGTACAGTTGTTGATGCAGTTTATTGCTGTAGTCTTTAGTACTGGATCTACCATATTCACAAATGCCATAAGTGCTTTGTACCTAACCCGAGAAATTATAATTTTCTATTGCCCACAGACCATGATATAAGGTTTTTACACTCCAATAATTTTCAATCTCACTGCCAACTTTAGCAAACCTGCATATACTAAAAGGCAATCAACCCCTCAAGGTTGGTGGACTGCAAGACCCTTCTTTATTAGTATATGGGGATAACTTTTGAGTTATTTGTATGTGGGCATATGTATTGGTATGGCCAGCAAACTACCTCCTGAAGCATTCCCTTAGTAAAAAAGAGTCGAATGAACTCAAGCTCACAGTTCATTGAGCCGAATGAACTCAAGCTCACAGTTGATCGAAATGGATCCTGTACATGTCAGTAAGGAGCAAAATCTGGGAGAACATTCCTAGTGGGGATGCTAGACAGGGAGCTTTCGAAACCTTAGGTCCTAATGGCTGGGCTTCCCTCTACCTCTACTCATCCCCCTACCTTCCCTCTGGGTTGGTGAGTGGGGTTCTCATGACTCATCAGAACTCTATTTCCCTGAGGCTATGAAACAGGAACAGCAGATAGGAACAGGATCAATATATTCATCAGTGCGAATAAAAACTTTTATAGACATGGTGCCACTTAAAATTATAATAAGAGCCAACTAGTAAGATATAAGTATGAATACTTGGCTATTATGTATGTATAAACAAACAACCAAACATGTGCTCAAGGCTCATTTTACTTCGCCTAGGAATCAGAGATTTTTATGCCTAAAACACCATACATTTTCGTCAACAATATAAATAAATACTATTTATATTTGTCAATTTCAGTATGAAACGATTATTTCAACACAAAAAAGCGATATGAGGACATACTTGGTCGTACTAGTGAAGCTATACTAAATACAAATAAATTTACAACGCCATGGCAACGGCAAAACATTGAAATAGAAATTGGCTAGAAATGATACAAATACTTGCCTTGAAACTCCAGACACGACTCCCAATGCCAGGTTGAGATACTTGTCTTCATACGAAGACATTCCATCATTACTAGCACTATCAGTTTGCAAAATAAAGCCAAAAACATCTTCAGAATACGATTCAAACAAAACTACAACACAATACATTTCAACGCTCGTGCGTTCCCGTGCGCGATAATCAGGAAAATTGCTCTAAAAGATTTGTTTTTCCGCCTAAGCCAATCAAAATCCGTATCTAAGGTAAACAAACACTCCGGAAGTGATTCCTGCAGTCTTTTACCAGGAAACTGTAATGCTTTACCAAGAATTTGGCGTCCGAAGTTGGCCGAACACTTTCCGATCACGAGAATTGCCATAATAGGCTTAGATAATTTTGCAATTTCCCGAGACTGCTCCGAGCTATAGAATGGAAGATGGCGATTCTTTTGGTATATTTGTTATTATTATACGTTGAAAAGAAGCAAAAAGACGAGCATTTGAATCAGGCGGAACATTCAAAATGCAACAGCAAAATCGATAATGTGTCATTTGCATAAATTTCACCGCATTGATCATTTCAAGGTAAGAAATTCGCTTGAAATTGAGCGAGAAACAATAAAATTATATGAATATTTCTGAATATATAGTATCGATCAAGCGGAATTTTTTGGTGGTATTTTCGTACGTCTACTGCAAATACTGGCGAAGTTCTTTAATATTTAATCTTCCCGTCATATACGTCGGAAATTAATATTGGCGGATCGAATTGAGTTAAGCGACAGTTTTAGTAAAGGGACTATGATTGCAATACGAACACGTTGAAACATTATCCCGCCAATATGGGCGTGGAATACTGGAAGGCGTAACCAGACACGACCAGCTCGTCCCCAGGCTCCAACTCAAACGCGCGGCTTCGTGGCGCGACACAGGTTGTGGACGGAAGAAGTTATTTCGCTGATCTCAGAATGACATTTTGTCAAAAAAAATTTCTTCAAGATTGATTTAGAAACAAACTTGGAGTAGGGTTACGTTAGGGTTTTAAGGCAAGGGTTAGAGGGTTAGGGATACAGACGTTATGGCGTTATAGACGTTATTGGCGTTTTAGACGTTATAGGCATTATATAGACGTTATAGACGTTATGTCGTTATAGACGTTATTGGCGTTGTAGACGTTATAGACGTTTTATGCGTTATTGGCGTTATATAGACGTTATAGGCGTTAATGTTATAGACGTTATGGCCTTATAGACGTTATTGGCGTTATAGGCGTTAATCGTTATGGGTGTTGTTTGCCAAGATTGCTTACCAGGAAATTCCGGGTTAGTTTTGGAAACGCGTACGTACCGAAGAGAAGTTCAGTTCATTTAATTAAAGTTTGCTTGTTTACCTTTTGTTTGAACTATATGTGTGGTAGTGAACGATATAAAATGTTAATTAATAAAACAGCGATTTTAATGGTGAGGTAGGTATTGACCTTTTATAAAGACGAAACTGGTTTCGAACTATATCGGGAATGTATCCTCTGTTTAGTATGGAATGCCATAGCTGTCTATAAACAAGATACATAAATGAATATATAACTATATATTAATATATGAATATATTATTTATTTATATTGTAAACAAGATATATAATTCTCAAATTCATTAATAATTCATGAGCAATTCAGCCAATGATAATCACCTATTTGATCACAAGATGCCATTTGGATAACCCGGTGAAACTTGATGAAAGTCACTAGTGTTTTCATCAAATATCTTAATTATGCATGCAAAATTATTTGAATAGAATTCCTAATTACGTTTATGCTTGGTTAAGCATTCTATTCAAATCAGCAAACGAAAACATTCTGTTACATCTCGATTCATTTGAGAAGCCATTTTCGCGCTCGTGTTTTCATACATTGTTTTCGAGTGTTTGGATATCCCGGTGAGAGACGAGCTCGAGTGAGTTGTTTATATATTACATGAACATATAAATAGCGTCTTTGCAATTCTTAAGCATAAAAGATTTTAGGCCCCTGGGAATTGAAATCGAATTGCTACTAGTACTAGATCATTGTACTGTACTTGTAAAATAAAAACTTATTACAGTGAAAATACAAAAAGTGTCCCACTTCCGCTTCTGTAGTTTGTTGTGATTTACTGTAATTTGTTCTGTTTTTCTGTAGCGATTACCGATTTATCGGCAAATACCGCGATAAAACTTAGTTTTCTCTACTATTTAAATATGATAAGTTGTAGCAAAGGGAAATAATACATTTTTCGTTAGTTTCATTGCATAAAAGGTACGAAATTTAAATTTTATCGCAGTATTTGCCGATAAATCGGTAATCGGTACAGAAAAACAGAACAAATTACAGTAAATCACAACAAACTACAGAAGCGGAAGTGGGACACTTTTTGTATTTTCACTGTAAGTGTCATTAAATAAATGCATAAATTTTGCTTTATGCACTCGTGTGTGCAGTAATTTTGACAGTTGTGCTATTTTAAATTCCCAGACATCTAAAATCTGTCGATTTCTTGGGAAATTCCGAGGTTGCGTTTTTTATACACCCTGTATTTTACATTCCATAATGAATATTAAAGTAACTTAATTTTAGGAGAGTGGGTCATTACGGCTCATTACGGCAGTGCATGAAAATAATTCTGTAAAATGATTATTTATTATTCTTATTCTTAAAAATTTATTTATACACTGTAAAATCTTCAGTTTAAGGGAAGCCTCACATATCGATTTTTTCCACGGGAAACGTCATATGTTCGTTTGGGGGTGGGGGGGTTGGCAGCTGTGACGTTTCTCTGTAAACATCATGGAAAAATTCGATAGTTTTTATCTTTGCAGAATATAAAAAAGAAAACAATTTGATACAAACAGCAGTCTATATATTCGTAATACCATACCTGTTCTATACGTATACATTTATATTATTACGCCTTCCTTGCATTGAAAACACTCAAATTTCAAGAAAAACGCGCTAAAATTATCAATATTTCATGCAAAAAAAGTTGTTTTGAGAAACGTTGGAAATTTTGAAGTTCATATATATATTAATAAAAAAAGAGTATGTCAGCAGAAGATGACATATTCCTCGCGGAAGCATCGCCAATAGCCGACCGCAGAAAATAGTAGAAAATTACCTTATGTATACTATATATCGAGCAAAATATCGATAATATGTGTGACGTTTCTGTGGGGGGGGGGTCTCCAGAGAAACGAACATATGCCGTTTCTCATGGATGAAATCGATATGTGAGGCTTCCCTAAGGGAGTGGTCATTATTTATGGGGAGGGGGGGAGGTTGGTGAATGGGAGGGGGGAACGAAGTTTTACCCTTATAAATAGGGAGGGGTCAAAAATGTTTTAACGCAAAAAAGGGGGGGATCAAAAACGTTTTTGAACTTAAATACCATGTCTAGAGTTCTGATTTCTATAATCACAAATAGCAAAAAGAAGACTCTGAAAATGCCATTTCCGACGATCTAGAGACTCAGAATTTTCAAAATTTCCCTGCTCGGTGCCAACCATGGTAGCGCCTCGTGGGAGTCGGGCCCACTGAGTTTAACAAGCTTCCTACCCCCGGAGTGACCCAGTTGTGGTATTTATATAAACATACCATGCAAGGACACTTAACTGATCAGATTTGGTTTATAAAAGCACAATGTAATGCTGTATATCCAAAAATCTGTTTCAGAAAATCAGCTCACATTTCAGTCCTAGGGGGATTGACACGAAGCTATATTATAGGAAGATGTTCTGCCGGATTGGTTGATTATAACAATGACAAAAGAATAATTAAGCTATAGAATGAATTTTCTAAAGAATGAAGCACAGACCTGCCAAGGTTCCCGCATTTCGCGTGAAAGTTACGCATTCTGCTTTTGTTCCCGCTGTCCCGCACGCATAACTAAAATGATCTTAAAGTTACGCATTTTTACCATTATATGACGCTATCCCACTTTTCGTACAGTAACTCAATGACAACGCTCTGTGCAAATGTAGAATTAGAGTTAACCAATAGACCAACCAAATAAAGACGTTCAGACGCATCGTTGGCCTGGGGATACATGGCCAAATACGCTTTCTGACGATCTGGAGATTCCAAATTTCCAAAATTTTCTAATTTTCCTAGTCACATTAAACTGTAACACTGTCATATTGATCAGTAGTTATATTAGGCAGTAGTAAAACATTGAAATCTTGGATAGGAAAGACTCTCAAAATGCTATTTTCGATGGTCTAGAGAATTCAAATTTTCAAATTTTTTTGCTCGGCACCAACCATGATAGCGCCTCCCGGGGTCGCAAAATCAGGTGAATTGAAACAATTCAGGTGGTAAATCTAACCTCCCCCCCCCCAAGGCAAAGTCCTCGCAACGGCCCTGGTCACACATTCTTATCTTCCGAACTTGGCAGGTCTGGATGCAAGAACAATATTCCTTTTGTTTATGTAAGCCAATTACGTCTTTTGTCATTGTAATAATCAACCAGTCACAGAACATCTTCCTAGAGCTTCGTGTTTACTGCCTAGGGGTGGAAAAATACAAACAATTTTCTGGAGGAAAATACCCCCAGACCCCCCTACTATCACATACGATACCACACAACCTTTTTGTCACCAACAACCATCTGTCATCTCTCCACACTCAGTATAGTATGGTCCCTTTTTGTAGATGCCCACCCCCAGTGGGTTAGGGTTATGTTGCATTGCAAAGTAGTAACACATAATATATATTTTGCAATCATGCACACATGGTTGAATCATATTCACCAGGGTAAATATATCATGAGCTGGATTAAACAGATTCTCCTAATACCTAACTTTACCTGCAACACACACCTGTTTCATTGCTATTAATTTTTCAGTCTACACTGGGGGAGGTCAGAATAGTTTCTACTTTTATGAGGGGGGGCACAAAAGTTTGCCTTCAGTCTGAGGGGGGCCGTGCTTTAATCCTTATTTTCCCCATTTACCCCCCATCCCCATAAATAATGACCACTCCCTTAAGGACAAACAGACACACAAACATAACAATATAGACTACTTGTTTACAAGATTGCCGTGTGGGAGTTCGCTTAAACTGTGGCATAATATCTATTTAAAGCCTTCTTGAACTGTGTTAATGTTTACAGCTTTCGTTTTTTTATTTTTTTATTGCCCACTTGAAAAACAAATTAAACATCGGCAAGGTCGCATTACGCACAGATGCATATCCAGACATGCGCAGAGTTGCATAGGCTCTACAGAGAGTGCTGAACAACAGGAGTGTAATACACACATACAGACAGATATATTAGTATCTATTCACTATTTTCACTAAATCCCATAATGCTATGAGCCTATATAGTTTCGTAAGGGCTTGGTAACCGCTGGGGTACAAAATGGGGTACCATTGTGATTATTTCGGTACCCCATCGCATAACATTATGGTATTTATTGAAAATAGTAAATTATTGAAATAAGTTTGAAAATATTAAAATTTTGTTACAGTTCTGTCATGCCACTTTGTGCAGAGACACCTCATGCAATCATACTAAGCAATGTGATGAAAAGTATACTAGAAAGAGCAACTCGACAATTTGAGAAAAAAATTGGCTGAAGGGATGCTAGTTGACCTTGGACCATTTACTGTGACTCATCATGGACATTTCTTTGGCGACATGGCGAAAGACACGACGTGGGACTTATACATTACTTATCCATACATATTATGGGATCCTATTACTCAATATCAATGTATTGACAAAATACATCCATTTCGTTGCCCTCTATGCTCAGATGATGGTTGCGGTATGCCCAATCCCCTTTTTCGTTCTGGTGAATGGTTTAATGGCAGGATAAATCGGTTAAATCCCAGAGTAGTTTATGGTACTCATACCTGCACATTACTAGTCAGTTGTGTTTATAAATGCGCTCGTGGTCATCAAGTTTCAGCTTGTCACGCGGATATTTTAGAAACCTTAATTAAAAAAACCAACGAGGGCGACGTACCATTTTTCTTGACCCACAGAAACGGTTTCACAGTGGACTTGGCGGTTTTGGCTGAAAATCTTATTGATTCTGGGCTAAGTTTTGAGCAAGTTGAAATATTGATTAGAATGCAATACAAAACAACCTATGATAAATTTGCTAGAAATTTCTGGCAGGTTTTAGAACAATCAAAGCAAAATGGTATCATGTGTGAAGAGGACAAAGTTTTTTCCCCAGAATTTTCTGTCGGGAACTTTCCGTGCCCTGGAAATGATATTTTGATTGACATTTTTTTGAAACGCTTCTTTCAAAATGAACAAATATATGTGAATGCTATGAATGGATTATCTGCCGACATGATTTCATGTGATCACACTTTTAAAAGTGCTTGTAATATTGGCTATAAAAGAGCTGAAGATGGAGCTTGGATTAACCAATATAACTCAATATTTTGTATTCTCAATGAGCGAGGTGAAATTATAAACTGGCAGTTCACAAAATCTGAAGGTTTCGATAAAGTTAAAGATATGTTTTTGGATATCAAAGAGCGCTCTAAAGATAACTGTTTGGAACTTATCTGTATTGATAACTGCTGCAAATGAGTTCTCTTCTAACAGACATTTTCCCGGATGTCTCAATTAAACAAGATCTGTTCCATGCTGTGCAAAGGTTTGTAAAAACATTAAAAAAGAGAGATCCTGTTCAACAAGATGTTACATCAGATTTTTCGTTGCCCTCAGGACTTGGGTGACACTCGGCAAATGTCCACACCCTCCAAAGATATATTAATTTCGAATTTGCAAAACTTTTTTAAAAAATGGGAAAATCGGGAATCCAATGGTGTGAAACTTTTCAGCTCTGATCGTTTGAGTGTCATTTCCAACATTCGTGGGCACATTCTTAAGGGTTGCCTTAGCGGTATACCTGCGCGGTTTTCAACTTCGGTGAATGAGAGGCTTCATAAAGAGATGAAAAAACTGCTTTCTAAAAATCGTATGGGGACACAGCTCGCCTATGCCAAATTTACACGGTTTTTCTTTAAACATAATCAGAAACGCGGAAATTGTGATTCAATTTACTCTTTATCTGCGAAGACACATCAGAACTCGTTCAAAGGAACAGATGGTAACGCTCCTATTACATCAACTGCTGAAAATGTCTTTTTCGGCATTAGACCAAAAGAAAGAGATAGCGTATCATTGCCTCCTGAAACGGAAGAGCAAAAATCCTTGCCTCAATATACGTTGGATATGTTGACTCCTGTAATACTAGACGCTATATCTAAAAAGGTTGACATGGCATCAGAGAAAGAGGCGCAAATGAGCGGAGATTTACAGCCTGACCACACGTATTCGTTTGACAAAGCAACAGCAAACCATGGGTATTTTAGTATTGTATTATATTCTCTCTCCATTTTTAAGGTTATTTTGCTCATGAAAAAGCTATGGTCATCTAAAGCAGCAAATTTAATGAAAATTCCATTTTTATTTAATAACTTAAAAACGTATTTGTCCCATAACACAACTGACAACTACGCCAAATCTAGATCTACCACAGCTATGCCTATGGCCACGGAAACGTCTGTTAGGAATGCCAAAGAAAGACTTGGTAACATTGCTAGTTCATTCGGATTTAGTATTTTACCAGTGACAGACGATGGCAATTGTTTTTTTTGAGCTGTAGCCTTCCAGGTAGTCCAAATTTTAACATCGAAATCATGTCCTGAAAATATTTCCCAAAATCTTCAGGCACACGGAATTAATGAGCAAACAAATGCAGATGAGCTTTCCGAATATCTGAGACAGCTAACAGTCGATGAATTTCAAAACAATCCGCAAGACTATTGTTCGTTTTTCGAAGACATCGATATATATTTGGAATCCGAAAAAAAACAGAAGAAATGGCGAATTTACTGGACGATTGGGCAATGCATTACCTCTGGCAATGACCAACGTTTTAAACATTCCAATCCTCATTTTGACAACTGTCCATAATATGCCATTTCTGTCTTTGGCTCCTTGTAAGAATCTCAGTCATGATACAGTAATTTACTTGTCGTATATTCAAGACGGTCCTGGACATTACGACGCACTTGTCATTTCTGAACAAGTATCTGAAACCGCACAAGCTATGTCAAAAGCAAATGGTCAAAAGCAGTCTGTTGGAAACAAAGGTAAATAAGTCAGCTTGTTGTTATAAAGAGATAGAGGATATTACACGGCGGAGCGAAGTTATGACTTTTATCTTCGAGTGGTGAAAACAATATTGTTTTTAACACGAGAAGATAAAAGTCATATCTTCAAGCAACCGTGTAATGTTTTGTTTATTATATAGTCCCAAGCAAAAAATTGTATAAATACTAAAAGTCACGTGATCGATATCTTCACTAGTGAAGATATGGAAAATATCTCGCTGTGTATTTTTCAGTATCTCACTCTCCATTATATAATAAGAAGAGTTATGTAATGCTTTAACATACGTCAATATTTTATACTATATAAGCTTAGTACAATCTGCAGACATGCGTGTTTCGGCGCTCAACGCCGATCGGCCCTAGTCATTGCAGCTTGATACATCTGGATACGTAACGTAGTAATGATATTAATGAACGCTTTTCCTATGTTTAATCATAGTTAATAGAATTTAATTCTATCTGTCTTTGCCTGCCTATAGCAGACATTGACAGTACTAATTATTTATTACTTTTATTTGGCTTACCTTATTCCTATACTTGTGTCTTGTTTATGTTTTTTATTTAGTTTGTAGTATTTGTCCTTATAGTTTCCTGTATTTTTACATTTTTGTGTATTTTAGTCCAATACTCTATGTTTAATACAGACATTCTCTTAACGTTTCACTGATCATTTTTTACAGAAAATACTACAATATGTAAACAGGTGGTTGCGTGTCGTTGTGGTCTCAAATCAAGAAGAAAAACGGATAATGCATCTAACAGAGTATATCGTAGTGTGAAAAGGTGTAAGTGTGTAAAATCCGAAGAGGCTTGCTCTGATCTATGCAATTGTCACGGAAAGTGTGGAGGGAAAATGTGTGGTGGAGTTCCAAAAAGCACCAAAGGTAGACAAGGAAGGAAGCGATACCCTCATACTTTACAAACGATAAAGACGCCAAGAAAATCAAAAAGTTACTTAGTTTCAAAAAATGAAGTTGTAAATCCGGGAAAACTAAACATGCTCGAGTATGTGGTTGTCTGTGTAATCGTTCTGTTCTTGGAGACCACCAGTACTAGTAATGGCAAGGCAAGTAACATGGATGTAAAAAGTGCTATGATGAAATAATGAAACTTATAAAGACGCATGACATACCATTACCTCTTACCAGCAGGTCACTTAAGGAATTGGGAAGTAGTGTTAAAAAAGTATGTGCCATTAGAAAGAATGTGAAATGAGACGATATGCAGTATGAAAATGTAATACTGTACATAATTACATTATTCATTAAAGATAAAGTACAGTTCGTTAATATTTGTGACTGTCCGCCTCGGTTAACTTTAATTTGTTATTTGAGGACATATTGTTCTTGTAAATATTCAGTAAAGTTATGAACACATTCTTATTCTTATTAGCACAAGTCAGCTAGGAAATGGGGAAAAAGATTTTGTGCACGAAAACGAGGTAATGTGGGCCATTAATAAATGAGGTTATATAAACATATAACATGTAAGTTTAATTAACCTGTTGTGGTGTTTTTCCTTTTAAAACCTTTACTAAGATACGTCCAATTGCGCAGAAAATATTTGATCCTTCTAAATCATCATGATCCTTCGTCTCACATTCTATTTGAACTGATCAACATTTGATATTTTTGGCCTAGATTGAAAAAAATAAGCATCTGCAATTAGAAATCGGCACATTGTTTGATAATTTTGAAAAATGTTGACCCAAATGTAGTTGTTCTAATGAAATATTTTTGGGACAATAGGATAGTTAAAACGCGTCAAACTAATTAAATATATTAAGTCTAAGATAAATCATTTGTGAAATTGGGGTCACTGATCTCATTTTCGAGTTTAATAATTTAAAAATATCCACCACATTACAGTCGCTTTCACGAAACTTTGACCACGAAGGTTCCGAACTTCGTTGTGAAGTTCACAAGTTCTTAATATTGGAATTCACAAACCAATTTGTAAACAAAGTCCCTGATTGGTCACTGAAGTAAAAGAAGTTAAATGCATAGTTTACAAACTGGTTTAATTGTGAATCTCATTTTGAACTTCGAAACGAACTTGTGAACTTTGCAACGAAGTTTGGAACATTTATGGCCAAAGTTTCGTGAAATCAACTATAAATTGTTGCCATAGCAACCGTGGTTCTCTAACTTATTTATTTATAAAATTTCAAAATATTTACATATATTAAATATAAAGGTACCGATGCACTTTGTTTGTCAACAAGTAATAATTATACAAAAATACAGTTCTAAAGCGTAAATTTTCCATTTTTTTATCGGTGTTACACATTATCTCTCGCTCACGATACAAATGTGCACAACAATTATTAAAGACAGGACAGCAGGCCTTAAAATATCAGTCGGTCACAGACATTGTCCGACCCATTCGTGAAATTGTCCGACGTAGTGAGGAAGCCACCGGACATCCTGTCCGACATAAGTGAAACTGAGGTTTACTGTTTGTCCAACCCGAGTGTATTGGTATCCGACCAAACTGTAGCTTTGTCCAACGTAAATCAATCAGCAGTAAGGCTCGTATGTTAAATGGAAAATCAGAGGACTATTGACTATTGTATAAAAAGTGAACTGGAAATGTTGTTTTACGTAGCTAATGAAGTGGAAAACAGGCTTAAGTTGTCGAAGTCTTACTACAGTTCTTGCAAGCAAGTTAATTTTGACTTGGAAATAAGTATGAATGACACAAATTATTTAATATCTTCACAACATTTACCGTTCAGAATTAATACATTGTGCTGATATTCATTTGTGTCATTCAGACGTATTTCCGAGCCAAACTGAACTGAAGGTCATCGGACATATGTCCCACCCAAACTCAACGTCATCGGGCATTTTGTCGGACAGCCCTATAAAATATATTTTAAGGCCTGTCAGAATAGATGTCACATTTAGTAATAACCTTGTTAATGTTGACACTTTGGTTTGCAAAATACTAGCTTCACAAGTTTTTTCACCGAACATGCTGTATCATAATATACTTCTTCTGGTATAGAATACATTCGATCTTGCATTGTCCACTAGGAAATGTTTGAGGGTGTACAGAAGTACATGAAGTACCCCAGAAAACCCACAACAAAACAGATACATTTCTATTGCTTATATTGGTCTATTTCAATTCTTAACCACATTTTCTAACAAACTTCAATATGTGGCCAGTGTAAGTAGGGGGTAATAACATCAGTATGCAGTAAAAGTTCCACTCACTACCTAAACGATACAACAGAATTCGACTTTTCGATCAACAAAGGGCCTTTGCCATGGGCGCACATTAAGGGTGTGTGTGAGTGATACCCCCCCAAAAAATTATGAAATTAGTCCTAACTAATAATATTGTCGTTCCAGTTTTCATGCAATATGTTGAAACAAGATAAACAAATGGGTGAAAATTGTTACAGTCAATTTCAGTGCATTTTTTAAGGATTCTTAAGTGGTGGGGAAAAACTGCCAAAGGGACCATTTTCCTTGCCCTCCCCCCAGCATAGTATGCGATTACCGAAGGTGTGAGCCGAGTACCGCAGGCACGAGTTAGCTAGGGGGGTTGAAGCTGGGTCTCTGAAATAGCATTTCCTGCATTCTGAGAACACATTTAAATAAAATCTGAGCTCAAAACAAAGTTTTAAGCTGAAATTTGTAATAAATTGCATGCTAAACATTCAAACATAACATAAGTTTAAGTATGCTCACCAGCAAATTTTGTTTTTTAAACTTCTTTTCAACGTTAAACTCATTTACTCAATACAGGTCCTAGGGCCCTGGCTTTGGGGCAATAGGCCATTTTTTTCTTCAGTGGTGGGGCAGGGGAAGGGGCCCAGTGGGGCAAATGCCACACCAGTCCATGGTATTAAAAGATGCCTTGGACTCAATTTCAGATTACTTTTCCGTGCGCAGTTGCGAACTTCGTTGAGAACTTCGCAAATTTGTTGCAAAGTTCAAATGTTCGTAATGAAATTCTCAAATCGGTTGGTAAACTGAGCATTTGATTGGCTGGTTTGATTTACAGGTGTATGTACCACAGAATATCACAGTACCACAGAATACCAGTTTTTTTTATTTCTCTTATAAAATTTGAAGAAAACATGCTATATACTTAATTTTTATGAATATATATTAGTTTTAGTCTCAATGGTCATATAAAAACGAAAAATTAATGGATATTTTCATATTCTTAAAAATAATCAGGATAAACAACAAATAAAATTCCTTATTAATTTTTGGTACTTTTTTTCTGCTTAATGCCTGTAAAATCAGAAAATTTGAAAATAAGTTCGCAAACCAACATGATTTACATTCATCAACAATTTTTATAAGCGGTACAACGTTTTTGCTATTCAGGAATCTCACAGGGGCACACATTCAAAAAAAAATTGGGTGGGGTGTCCTATGTTCTGTGACCAACTTTTGTAGTATTTTTGTTTGATAAGAAAAGGCAACTATTTAAAGAGTTTAAATAAACGTTCAGTTTTTCTGAACTTCTGCACTGGTGTAAATTTTGGGTGTCCAAAAGTGTGATGGATTGTGAATGTGAGCGCCGAAGGCGCAAAAAAATTTTTGAATTTCTATATTCATTTATAGAACGCTATTTCGCGTATTTTAGGACGAGGTTAGAAGAAAAACTACAACCACAAAAAGGCATTTTTAAGTCGCCTAATTGTTGTTAGATCGAAAAAATATTTATGTAAAACATAATGTATTGTACACGCAAATACAACAGCAAAATAGCACAATATCTTCCTTTTGTGTAAGTCAGTAATGACTCCTGTTATGCGCGCAAATTCAAGTTATCATGGGTATCATTATTCGCACATCATCCCCCCACCCAACAATTTCCCCGCTCTTGGCTACGCAGCTGAACTTCTGCCTTTCAAAGTTTCAGTTTGTGAGATAAGACTAACAATGCACGTTTTAACTGCACCGCGGAGGCTTGAGGTAATCTGATCGCATTACGTTGGCTGAACTGTTGCAACACGGAAGTTTATTATTTGCTGCTAGTATAATATGATTGATATCTTGGTTTGTTTATGTTTTTTTGTTATTTTTTGGCAATTTCCATTTCCAAAATGTCCACCTATTTCCTTTTTTCGACACAAAATGATAATGTATTTCGGATTTTAGCCGGACCGACTTTTTTGGTTTCGGGACCGACTTTTTAGATACATTTCACAAAACATGGGGGGGGGGTGCGCCCCTGTTTGTGAAGTTCGAAGTTCGCAACCGCATGCGCGGAAAGGTAATCTAACCCGGCAAAGGATAGCCTACATGCATTGCAATTATGTAAAAACAAATTTGGACATAATACATATACTTTCTTTAGATTTGTAACATGGCTTTTGTTTTAATAGTGCGGCTTAAAGGCCACTCCCGAAATGAGGCTTTGTAATGAGGCTTTGTAATGCTTTACATCTCTATAGACCATTCGCAAATGTTAGAAGAAAGTCGGTCCCAAAACAGAGGGCGCCCCCCCCAAAAAAGCTTGTATGTGCGCCCTGGCCTTTGCTCTCCCTTTGGGGAGGAGCAGCTCCTACCCAAGTCCCCAAACCTAAAATACCCCTGGTCCCCTAATACTATAAAAATCTCTAGAATTGTTGAGAAACATTTCAAAATTACGTACGTGAATACTCAATTTTGTAATTACGTTTTTTACTTTGAATTCACATTATAAAGTTTCCTTTGACATGTTATCAGTAACGATAACATCTTCTTTAAGCTGTTTTTTCGTGCGTTCTACAATTTCATCTGAGAATGATTCAAAAACCTCTTGAGCTTCAGCAGAAAATTTGTAAACCCTATTGGAGGTGTAGTGTCCAACAAATATTTCTTTATACACATCTTAAAAGGAAGAAGTCAAAAGAGTATGTTAATTTAGTATTCAACTGAATGAAAATTAGTTAAGACTTGCAGAGGTTTGGTGCAACTTTACCAAATATTCAGTGAAAATTTCACTTCTGTAATTATCCTTGCCCACTTTTCAATTTCCAAATGTAATTTGGAACTCGAGCTTGTACATAATTAATGTTGGGAAGGGGAAAAAATGTGTACCATGTTTAACTATTTTTGGCTCATGCAGCGAAATGTAAGGGTATAATTTGCAATTTCTCTGCGTAACGTTTTGCCTAGCACCGATCTAAAATTTTTATATTAGTGTTTGCCCAGTTTAATTCCACGTAATAAGAGAGATACACATATTATATAACACAAGAAAGTGTTAAATGTTCTTGAAAGATGTTGGATTTCGGGATCCTGAGGATAATTTGTTTCCGCTTGATTTCAAGACTTCCTGATGATATCAATTGCAGCATGCGTAGTGTTCGTATTTTTGCACAAATTGTGTAGGACATTCGCGGTTGCGTCGATAATGTTAATTTTAGGAAAAGCGTAGCACGTTATGTTATACGTAAGGCATATGACGTAAAATGATAATCGTAAGAAAAGGAAACATTACCCAAACCTTTGCTATATACATCAAATTAAATTAGCCTACTACTGAATACATTGTTATGCATCTTGGTCTCAGTGATAGAGATCTCTGTATGTTGTTACATTTGCTACACTCACTTTCCTGCGCAGATGCTTGATGGCATAATTGATATCACCAAGATGTTTTGTACTTCTTAGGTATTGAATGTATTATGTATGGTATTCATCTAACTGGTGAACGCGCGCAGCTGGATGATGTGCATATAGACTTGTATCTATACCTGGATATAGTAAAAAATCTCTATATCATGTACGATAATGCCTGTGCGGAGAAGTTGTAGCTACATACAAACTTCTGTTCGCATTAATTACACGTTCAAATCTGGTTTTACCCACCCCTTATGAGGACATCAAACTAAGCAGTGTCACAGGATTTGACGCAAATGATTGACTCGAATTAAATATTCGTGCTTGATCACGCACGTGGTTTTACTAGCAGATAGTAAATCTGATAAATATTATCCAACCTCAAACTTGCGAAAATGTATCATATTTGTTATAGACTCCAATAGACGGGCATTAAGTACAAAATAAGTTCATGTACCATGCAAAGATCGGGCTTGGTTTAATTAAGATGACGAACTTTTGCTGGTCCCAGAAATTATTGAAACTTATAAACCTGTAAGAGCATTTCCAGATATTTCCAACAAGTGATGGTGGTGATCATCATTACATTACCAAGGATAACTAGACTACCAAGCAAAACTAGATGTTACTAAGGATAACTAGATTACCAAGGATAACTACATATCGAATATAACTAGATTACTAAGGATAACTAGATTACCAAGAATAACTAGATTACTAAAGATAACAAGATTACCAAGATAACTAGATTACTAAAGATAACTAGATTACCAAGATAACTAGATTACTAAGGATAACTAGATTACCAAGATAACTAGATTACTAAAGATAACTAGATTACCAAGATAACAAGATTACTAAAGATAACAAGATTACCAAGATAGCTAGATTACTAAAGATAACTAGATTACCAAGATAACAAGATTACTAAAGATAACTAGATTACCAAGATAACTAGATTACTAAGGATAACTAGAATACCAAGATAACTAGATTACTAAAGATAACTAGATTACCTAGGTTACCAAGATAACTAGATTACTAAGGATAACTAGATTACCAAGATAACAAGATTACTAAGGATAACTAGATTACCAAGATAACTAGATTACTAAGGATAACTAGATTATCAAGATAACTAGATTACTAAAGATAACTAGATTATCAAGATAACTAGATAACCAGGGATAACTAGATAACCAGGGATAACTAGGTAACCAAGGATAACTAGATAACCAGGGATAACTAGATAACCAGGGATAACTAGATAACCAGGGATAACTAGATAACCAGGGATAACTAGATAACCAGGGATAACTAGATAACCAGGGATAACTAGATAACCAGGAATAACTAGATTACCAGGGATAACTAGATTACCAGGGATAACTAGATAACCAGGGATAACTAGATAACCACGGGTAACTAGATAACCAGGGATAACTGGATAACCAGGGATAACTAGATAACCAGGGGTAACTAGATAACCTGGGATAACTGGATAACCAAGGATAACTAGATAACCAAGGAAAACTGGATAACCAGGGGTAACTGGATTACCAAAGATATGGATATATGGGGATGCCATATTAATGACATCATTCATGCACATATTGGTGCGCGTAACACAACGATATAACCACAATTCATTT
>CACRXK020007862.1:0-21904 GCA_902702795.2 Paramuricea clavata
GTCGGGTTTCCAACTGAAAACTAATTTCCACACGTCACGAATTTAACTCAAACAACTTCATTTTTACTGCACTGAAACTTTGGTGAGAAGATTGAGTTTCAAAACTCAATTCAAGATTGAGTTTTTGGGGCCGTTTAACGGCCCTCCTTGGGCCCGTTTAAAAGCCTGAGAACTCCGTGTTTTAGTTTTTGTTGAGTGATGTAAATGTCCAGTTGGATTAACAATATAAAACTACTCTAAAATGACCGAGTAACAATTCGAAATTGTTTGAAATATTTTTAATCATTTCTAAATTTCAAACAGCAACCAGAAACGAAGTTTTGTACCCATATTGATCGCTTACTCTCAAGATAAAATATTAGCGTGACCCCTCTCTTGACGTGACATGCATATCCTCAATAATCCAAGATGGCGAACAGCTCACTTTTTTCAGTCGAAATATTTTGAAAACTAAGCAAGATATGAACAATCTGTAATAGAGTTTAGTATATAGTTTTAAGAGTTCTTTCAAATGAACTAAACTATTTTGTTATTGCCAATGTCCTTTATTAAAGTCGTTGTTTTCTTACACCTAGATTCAGTCCATACTATCGTACAAAGAAAGGCTTCACTCTGGACTCGCGCACCTTCACCAACCTCATAAACCCCCTTGTACCCTTCTGTCCCTTCGCCCTCCACGGGATCTGCAGCGACCCCGAGTGTCCCCATCAACACCCAGACGAGGTCGTACCTGAAGATAAACAAATCCTGGAAGACCTCGGCGCTTATTTTGCGAGCGCGGGAAAAAAGCTCGGCGGCAATGATGACGTCACCGATGACATCATCAAGTCTATCACACGGACAATAGACGCGGTTACAAAGCAATATGGCGACAAAGTTTCCCCGGCTGAATTGAGAGTTCTGTTCGTGAATTATTTGAGAAAGCAGAAGTCTGCGGGGATTTTTAATATAGTACTTGATCGTAGACGATGGAGGCCAATTTCCCATACGAAGAAGGATCCCGGAACAAGTGCTCCCGGAACAAATGCTCCTGGCGACGAATACCCCATCGTTCAGACTGAGAAGACGTTCAGTTGGAAGAGTTGGCGAAGAAAGATTGAGAATGAGATTAAGACGCGGTCAGTGGACCGGGACGAATGGTAAGTACTTTGTTCACGTGATAAACACGTCAAAACGCGCAAGTCGATATCAGGATGTGTTCGCACTGCTTGTTCCCAGTTGTTGCGACAAGTCTGGAACAAGTTGTTATCACCTTGTTACAAGGTTGATGACGGTAACAGACTTGCTACAAGTTGTTCCAACAAGCCTAACACAGGCTGTTCGTAACAAGTTGCTACGAGCTTGTTGTCATCAACGTGTTACGTGCAGACGATATCAGACTTGTTGGAACAACTTGTTACGTGCAGACGATATCAGACTTGTTGGAACAACTTGTTGCGAGTCTGTTGGCTTCGTCAACCTTGTTACAAGATGATAACAACTTGTTCCAGACTTGGCAACAACTGGGAACAAGCAGTGCGAACACATCCTCTTGTTGACGAGCTGTACGATTTTAACAAATCTGTCGAGTCATCAACCTTGTAACAAATCTGTTGAGTCATCAACCTTCTAACAAATCTGTTGAGTCATCAACCTTGTTACATGTCTGTTGAGTCATCAACCTTGTAACAAGTCTGTCGAGTCATCAACCTTGTAACAAGTCTGTTGAATCATCAACCTTGTAACAAGTCTGTTGAATCATCAACCTTGTAACAAGTCTGTTCAGTCATCAACCTTGTAACAAGTCTGTTGATTCATCAACCTTGTAACAAGTCTGTTGATTCATCAACCTTGTAACAAGTCTGTTGATTCATCAACCTTGTAACAAGTCTGTTGAGTCATCAACCTTGTAACAAGTCTGTTGAGTCATCAACCTTGTAACAAGTCTGTTCAGTCATCAACCTTGTAACAAGTCTGTTCAGTCATCAACCTTGTATCAAGTCTGTTGAATCATCAACCTTGTAACAAGTCTGTTGATTCATCAACCTTGTAACAAGTCTGTTGATTCATCAACCTTGTAACAAGTCTGTTGATTCATCAACCTTGTAACAAGTCTGTTGATTCATCAACCTTGTAACAAGTCTGTTGAGTCATCAACCTTGTAACAAGTCTGTTGATTCATCAACCTTGTAACAAGTCTGTTGAGTCGTCAACCTTGTAACAAGTCTGTTGAGTCGTCAACCTTGTAACAAGTCTGTTATTAAAAGTCATCAATCTTGGAACAAGTCTCTTCAGTCATCAACCTTGTAACATGTCTGTTGAGTCATCAACCTTGTAACAAGTCTGTTCAGTCATCAACCTTGTAACAAGTCTGTTCAGTCAACAACCTTGTAACAAGTCTGTTTAGTCATCAACCTTGTAACAAGTCTGTTCAGTCAACCTTGTAACACGTCTGTTCAGTCAACAATCTTGTAACAAGTTTGCTCAGTCAACAATCTTGTAACAAGTCTGTTCAGTCATCAACCTTGTAACAAATCTGTTGAGTCATCAACCTTGAAACAAGTCTATTGAGTCAACAATCTTGTAACAAGTCTGTTCAGTCATCAACCTTGTAACAAGTTTGTTCAGTCAACAACCTTGTAACAAGTCTGTTGTGTCATCAACATTGAAACAAGTCTATTGAGTCATCAACCATGTAACAAGTCTGTTCGGTCATCAACCTTGTAACAAGTCTGTTCAGTCATCAACCTTATACCAAGTCTGTTGATTCATCAACTTTGTAACAAGTCTGTTCAGTCAACAACTTGTAACAAGTCTGTTCAGTCATCAACCTTGTAACAAGTCTTTTCACTCATCAATTTTGTAACAAGTCTGTTCACTCATCAACCTTGTAACAAGTCTGTTCACTCATCAACCTTCTAACAAGTCGGTTGAGTCATCAACCTTGTAACAAGTCTGTTGATTCATCAACCTTGTAACAAGTCTGTTGAGTCATCAACCTTGTAACAAGTCTGTTGATTCATCAACCTTGTAACAAGTCTGTTCAGTCATCAACCTTGTAACAAGTCTGTTCAGTCATCAACCTTGTAACAAGTCTGTTCAGTCATCAACCTTGTAACAAGTCTCTTGAGTCATCAACCTTGTAACAAGTCTGTTCAGTCATCAACCTTGTAACAAGTCTGTTCAGTCATCAACCTTGTAACAAGTCTGTTGATTCATCAACCTTGTAACAAGTCTGTTCAGTCATCAACCTTGTAACAAGTCTGTTGAGTCATCAACCTTGTAACAAGTCTGTTGAGTCATCAACCTTGTAACAAGTCTGTTGATGTCATCAACCTTGTAACAAGTCTGTTCAGTCATCAACCTTGTAACAAGTCTGTTGATTCATCAACCTTGTAACAAATCTGTTCGGTCATCAACCTTGTAACAAGTCTGTTCAGTCGTCAACCTTGTAACACGTCTATTGAGTCATCAACCTTGTAACAAGTCTGTTGAGTCATCAACATTGTAACAAGTCTGTTCAGTCATCAATCTTGTAACAAGTCTGTTCAGTCATCAACCTTGTAACAAGTCTGTTCAGTCACCAACCTTGTAACAAGTCTGTTCAGTCAACAACCTTGTAACACGTCTGTTCAGTCAACAATTTTGTAACAAGTCAATTCAGTCAACAACTTTGTAACAAGTCTGTTCAGTCATCAACCTTGTAACAAGTCTGTTGATTCATCAACCTTGTAACAAATCTGTTCGGTCATCAACCTTGTAACAAGTCTGTTCAGTCGTCAACCTTGTAACACGTCTATTGAGTCATCAACCTTGTAACAAGTCTGTTGAGTCATCAACATTGTAACAAGTCTGTTCAGTCATCAATCTTGTAACAAGTCTGTTCAGTCATCAACCTTGTAACAAGTCTGTTCAGTCACCAACCTTGTAACAAGTCTGTTCAGTCAACAACCTTGTAACACGTCTGTTCAGTCAACAATTTTGTAACAAGTCAATTCAGTCAACAACTTTGTAACAAGTCTGTTCAGTCATCAACCTTGTAACAAGTCTGTTGATTCATCAACCTTGTAACAAATCTGTTCGGTCATCAACCTTGTAACAAGTCTGTTCAGTCGTCAACCTTGTAACACGTCTATTGAGTCATCAACCTTGTAACAAGTCTGTTGAGTCATCAACATTGTAACAAGTCTGTTCAGTCATCAATCTTGTAACAAGTCTGTTCAGTCATCAACCTTGTAACAAGTCTGTTCAGTCATCAACCTTGTAACAAGTCTGTTGAGTCATCAACCTTGTAACAAGTCTGTTCAGTCATCAACCTTGTAACAAGTCTGTTCAGTCAATCCTTGTAACAAGTCTGTTCAGTCATCAACTTGTAACAAGTTGTATCACAACTTGTAACAAGTCTGTTCAGTCATCAACCTTGTAACAAATCTGTTGAGTCATCAACCTTGAAACAAGTCTATTGAGTCAACAATCTTGTAACAAGTCTGTTCAGTCATCAACCTTGTAACAAGTTTGTTCAGTCAACAACCTTGTAACAAGTCTGTTGTGTCATCAACATTGAAACAAGTCTATTGAGTCATCAACCATGTAACAAGTCTGTTCAGTCATCAACCTTGTAACAAGTCTGTTGATTCATCAACCTTGTAACAAGTCTGTTGATTCATCAACCTTGTAACAAGTCTGTTGAGTCATCAACATTGTAACAAGTCTGTTCAGTCATCAATCTTGTAACAAGTCTGTTCAGTCATCAACCTTGTAACAAGTCTGTTCAGTCAACCTTGTAACACGTCTGTTCAGTCAACAATCTTGTAACAAGTTTGCTCAGTCAACAATCTTGTAACAAGTCTGTTCAGTCATCAACCTTGTAACAAATCTGTTGAGTCATCAACCTTGAAACAAGTCTATTGAGTCAACAATCTTGTAACAAGTCTGTTCAGTCATCAACCTTGTAACAAGTTTGTTCAGTCAACAACCTTGTAACAAGTCTGTTGTGTCATCAACATTGAAACAAGTCTATTGAGTCATCAACCATGTAACAAGTCTGTTCGGTCATCAACCTTGTAACAAGTCTGTTCAGTCATCAACCTTATACCAAGTCTGTTGATTCATCAACTTTGTAACAAGTCTGTTCAGTCAACAACTTGTAACAAGTCTGTTCAGTCATCAACCTTGTAACAAGTCTTTTCACTCATCAATTTTGTAACAAGTCTGTTCACTCATCAACCTTGTAACAAGTCTGTTCACTCATCAACCTTCTAACAAGTCGGTTGAGTCATCAACCTTGTAACAAGTCTGTTGATTCATCAACCTTGTAACAAGTGTGTTGAATCATCAACCTTATAACAAGTCTGTTAAGTCATCAACCTTGTAACAAGTCTGTTGAGTCATCATCCTTATAACAAGTCTGTTAAGTCATCAACCTTGTAACAAGTCTGTTCAGTCATCAACCTTGTAACAAGTCTGTTCAGTCATCAACCTTGTAACAAGTCTGTTCAGTCATCAACCTTGTAACAAGTCTGTTGATTCATCAACCTTGTAACAAGTCTGTTCAGTCATCAACCTTGTAACAAGTCTGTTGATTCATCAACCTTGTAACAAGTCTGTTGAATCATCAACCTTGTTACATGTCTGTTGAGTCATCAACCTTGTAACAAGTATGTTTATTCATCAACCTTGTACCAAGTCTGTTCAGTCGTCAACCTTGTAACAAGTCAGTCATCAACCTTGTAACAAGTCTGTTCAGTCAACAACCTTGTAACAAGTCTGTTGAGTCATCAACCTTGAAACAAGTCTATTCAGTCATCAACCTTGTAACAAGTCTGTTCAGTCATCAACCTTGTAACAAGTCTGTTCAGTCATCAACCTTGTAACAAGTCTCTTGAGTCATCAACCTTGTAACAAGTCTGTTCAGTCATCAACCTTGTAACAAGTCTGTTGATTCATCAACCTTGTAACAAATCTGTTCGGTCATCAACCTTGTAACAAGTCTGTTCAGTCGTCAACCTTGTAACACGTCTATTGAGTCATCAACCTTGTAACAAGTCTGTTGAGTCATCAACATTGTAACAAGTCTGTTCAGTCATCAATCTTGTAACAAGTCTGTTCAGTCATCAACCTTGTAACAAGTCTGTTCAGTCACCAACCTTGTAACAAGTCTGTTCAGTCAACAACCTTGTAACACGTCTGTTCAGTCAACAATTTTGTAACAAGTCAATTCAGTCAACAACTTTGTAACAAGTCTGTTCAGTCATCAACCTTGTAACAAGTCTGTTGATTCATCAACCTTGTAACAAATCTGTTCGGTCATCAACCTTGTAACAAGTCTGTTCAGTCGTCAACCTTGTAACACGTCTATTGAGTCATCAACCTTGTAACAAGTCTGTTGAGTCATCAACATTGTAACAAGTCTGTTCAGTCATCAATCTTGTAACAAGTCTGTTCAGTCATCAACCTTGTAACAAGTCTGTTCAGTCACCAACCTTGTAACAAGTCTGTTCAGTCAACAACCTTGTAACACGTCTGTTCAGTCAACAATTTTGTAACAAGTCAATTCAGTCAACAACTTTGTAACAAGTCTGTTCAGTCATCAACCTTGTAACAAGTCTGTTGATTCATCAACCTTGTAACAAATCTGTTCAGTCATCAACCTTGTAACAAGTCTGTTCAGTCATCAACCTTGTAACAAGTCTATTCAGTCATCAACCTTGTAACAAGTCTCTTGA
This sequence comes from Paramuricea clavata, assembly GCA_902702795.2. Classification (NCBI taxonomy): domain Eukaryota; kingdom Metazoa; phylum Cnidaria; class Anthozoa; order Malacalcyonacea; family Plexauridae; genus Paramuricea; species Paramuricea clavata. The sequence continues at coordinate 6,705 of CACRXK020007862.1, forward strand.
GTCATCAACATTGTAACAAGTCTGTTCAGTCATCAACCTTGTAACAAGTCTGTTCAGTCATCAACCTTGTAACAAGTCTGTTCAGTCACCAACCTTGTAACAAGTCTGTTCAGTCAACAACCTTGTAACAAGTCTGTTCAGTCAACAACCTTGTAACAAGTCTGTTCAGTCATCAATCTTGTAACAAGTCTGTTCAGTCATCAACCTTGTAACAAGTCTGTTCAGTCACCAACCTTGTAACAAGTCTGTTCAGTCATCAACCTTGTAACACGTCTGTTCAGTCAACAATCTTGTAACAAGTCTGTTGAGTCATCAACCTTGTAACAAGTCTGTTGAGTCATCAACATTGTAACAAGTCTGTTCAGTCATCAATCTTGTAACAAGTCTGTTCAGTCAACAACCTTGTAACAAGTCTGTTGAGTCATCAACATTGTGACAAGTTTGTTCAGTCATCAACCTTGTAACAAGTCTGTTCAGTCAACAACCTTGTAACAAGTCTGTTCAGTCATCAACCTTGTAACAAGTCTGTTCAGTCAACCTTGTAACACGTCTGTTCAGTCAACAATCTTGTAACAAGTTTGCTCAGTCAACAATCTTGTAACAAGTCTGTTCAGTCATCAACCTTGTAACAAATCTGTTGAGTCATCAACCTTGAAACAAGTCTATTGAGTCAACAATCTTGTAACAAGTCTGTTCAGTCATCAACCTTGTAACAAGTTTGTTCAGTCAACAACCTTGTAACAAGTCTGTTGTGTCATCAACATTGAAACAAGTCTATTGAGTCATCAACCATGTAACAAGTCTGTTCGGTCATCAACCTTGTAACAAGTCTGTTCAGTCATCAACCTTATACCAAGTCTGTTGATTCATCAACTTTGTAACAAGTCTGTTCAGTCAACAACTTGTAACAAGTCTGTTCAGTCATCAACCTTGTAACAAGTCTTTTCACTCATCAATTTTGTAACAAGTCTGTTCACTCATCAACCTTGTAACAAGTCTGTTCACTCATCAACCTTCTAACAAGTCTGTTGATTCATCAACCTTGTAACAAGTCTGTTGATTCATCAACCTTATAACAAGTGTGTTGAATCATCAACCTTATAACAAGTCTGTTAAGTCATCAACCTTGTAACAAGTCTGTTGAGTCATCATCCTTATAACAAGTCTGTTAAGTCATCAACCTTGTAACAAGTTTGTTGAGTCATCATCCTTGTAACAAGTCTGTTCAGTCATCAACCTTGTAACAAGTCTGTTCAGTCATCAACCTTGTAACAAGTCTGTTCAGTCATCAACCTTGTAACAAGTCTGTTCAGTCATCAACCTTGTAACAAGTCTGTTGAGTCATCAACCTTGTAACAAGTCTGTTGAGTCATCAACCTTGTAACAAGTCTGTTCAGTCATCAACCTTGTAACAAGTCTGTTCAGTCATCAACCTTGTAACAAATCTGTTCAGTCAACAACCTTGTAACACGTCTGTTCAGTCAACAATCTTGTAACAAGTCTGTTCAATCATCAACCTTGTAACAAGTCTGTTCAGTCATCAACCTTGTAACAAGTCTGTTCAGTCATCAACCTTGTAACAAGTCTCTTGAGTCATCAACCTTGTAACAAGTCTGTTCAGTCATCAACCTTGTAACAAGTCTGTTGATTCATCAACCTTGTAACAAGTCTGTTCAGTCATCAACCTTGTAACAAGTCTGTTGAATCATCAACCTTGTAACAAGTCTGTTGATTCATCAACCTTGTAACAAGTCTGTTGAGTCATCAACATTGTAACAAGTCTGTTCAGTCATCAACATTGTAACAAGTCTGTTGAATCATCAACCTTGTAACAAGTCTGTTGATATCGTCCTGCGGTTCAACAATTTGTCAACAAAGTGTGAGTGACAACCTTGTAGCAACTTGTTAAAATAACAGCATTGTTTCAACTTGTTGACATGTTTGCTACAAGCCTGTCGCGAACACATCTTGTTGACAAGTTGTGAGATTTGTAGATGTGTACAGCAAGTATTTTGAGTGATATATTTCACGTTTCAGCCAAGAAATCCGTTACTTCTCGGAAAACTACGACAGTGTTAAAACGTTGGAAAAAGGAACACAAGAGAATCCCTCTGATGAAAGTTTATGGATTCGCCTTGCTACGGTTCACATGGGATCGAATAGGACAGAGGGGGATAAGAATAATAACAGCAGGAAGAATGTGGATAGAGCTCTCAACACTCTTGCGCAGGCGTTAGAATATAATCGCCATTCTGAGGTTAGTATATGGAAAATACTTTGAACTTATGTTACGTAACACGCGCTCAAGACTAATGAATACTCTTTTCCACTTGATTATCACTATATTCAATTTTTTTATACGTTTCTTAAGCGGCAAACAAACTTAAAAAGTATGTTTAGTACTTTTACTGCTTTATCTGTAAAATTATGCTAAAATGAAGAGATTTTAGATGGTATGCCAAAGAGAAAATGATGTCTGAAGTTCAGTAAGTTTTGCTTATATTGCTGCATAAATATGGCGTCAATTTTACAGCATCAATGATAATTGTATTTAAATTGACAATATTTAACTATTATTTTGTGTTTCTCAACCGCCAGATGCATTTTCAAACGGTTGCTAACTGTTTAACTACAAAATAAAGCTAAAAAATTTTGAGAGGAACGCCAAAAGATTTTAGGTTTTGAACACTTTTCATACAAATACGCGACATTAAAAGAAATTGCCTGTTAAAAACACGCTTTATTCGAAAAACACGCTTAAATAGACAATTCCCATTACAGACTAATTTTAAAACAAGGCAAGTAGACTCAAATAAACCAAAACAGCTAAAAAAGGCATACTAAAATTAGCAAGTGTGCAAAGTTTGGTTGCGAAATGTTGTAAAATGCGGAAAATATAGCCTTGCAAAGTTCGCATATTTTGTATACTTTTGTATTGCGTGCGGAATTCCTCCCACATTCCTACCACATTTTGGCCGAAAATGGTCGCACGCAATACAAAAGTATACAAAATTTGCGAAATTTACAAGGCTATATTTTCCGCATTTTACAACATTTCGCAACCAAACTTTGCAAATTTACTAATTTCAGTATGCTCTTTCTAGCTGTGGTAATTTATTTGCATCTCCTTCCCTAGTTTGAAAATTAGTCTATAATGGGAATTGTCTATTGACATGAACTTTTAGCTCATTTTTCCTCATAAAAACTTTTAAACTATTTCAGAAATTATGGTTAAAATACTTGGACGTCTTTCGTCAGCGAGCCAGTACAGATGAACTACACGAAGTATGTGAGGAAGCTGTCGAACTCGCGCGCTCGTATAAGGTTTGGTGGGCATATATAGACATCGCTTCTGACTATGAACGCAAAACGAACGTTTGTTTGAAATGTATCGAGTTTCTAGTACTATCAGACACCGAAATGGGTCTCAAGTCTCATCGTTTGTTGGAAATATTCTTGTATCTAATACAGTTAGATTTACATTGTGACTTTTTTAAAGTGGCTTTGAATCGCTTTCGAGTCGCTCTCAATTGCGTGGATGGCCCGCGAGACACTCGCGAGATTCTCGCATTCCTCGCGGAGAACACGATTTGCGAAGATTTGTGTTCGCTATGGTTGAGTTATATTCATCTCGTGGAATTTTCTTGTCTCCCGCGCGAGTTTTACGATCCCGCTCGTACTGGTCCCGCGAGAATTGTACGCAAGGATGGCGTGGTGTTGCCGTGGAAACCAGGTGCTGGTACACGTCATGGATCTGCAGAGTTGTTAAAGCTCTTTCATCGTAAGTCAAAGAAAACTAAACTAACTTTATTTATACGGGATAGCTCTATTAGTTCTAAACTGTTCTTCCTAGAGATCCAGTAAGGATCATCTCTTATTGATCCAGTGTTACTACAGGAGGAAACCTAAACTAAACTAACTTTATTTATACTGGATAACTCTATCAGTTCTAATCTGTTCTTCCCAGAGGTCCAGTAAGGATCATCTCTTATTGATCCAGTGTTACTACAGGAGGAAACCTAAACTAAACTAACTTTATTTATACTGGATAGCTCTATCAGTTCTAAACTGTTCTTCCTAGAGGTCCAGTAAGGATCATCTCTTATTGATCCAGTGTTACTACAGGAGGAAACCTAAACTAAACTAACTTCATTTATACTGGATAGCTCTATCAGTTCTAAACTGTTCTTCCTAGAGGTCCAGTAAGGATCATCTCTTATTGATCCAGTGTTACTACAGGAGGAAACCTAAACTAAACTAACTTTATTTATACTGGATAGCTCTATCAGTTCTAAACTGTTCTCCCTAGAGGTCCAGTAAGGATCATCTCTTATTGATCCAGTGTTACTACAGGAGGAAACCTAAACTAAACTAACTTTATTTATACTGGATAGCTCTATCAGTTCTAAACTGTTCTTCGTAGAGGTCCAGTAAGGATCATCTCTTATTGATCCAGTGTTACTACAGGAGGAAACTTAAACTAAACTAACTTTATTTATACTGGATAGCTCTATCAGTTCTAAACTGTTCTTCCTAGAGGTCCAGTAAGGATCATCTCTTATTGATCCAGTGTTACTACAGGAGGAAACCTAAACTAAACTAACTTTATTTATACTGGATAGCTCTATCAGTTCTAAACTGTTCTCCCTAGAGGTCTGGTAAGGATAATCACAAACACTACATTCTTATATTCTTTTGTCAGGCGCTCTAAAGGAGTGTGCTTCTGTGTCGAACTCGCAAGACAAAGTCTCGCCGGTGTTTTCGCTGTACAAGAACCTAATCGCGCTCGAGAGGGCATGTGGAAAGGACGCGTCTTCAGTACGTACATGTCAGCGGTTGCTAAAGGCCTCCCCGAAGAAGATCGAACTTTGGTTATGTATGTCTGCGTTACAGCAAGTCAGCGGTCAGGAAGATGGCGCGGTGAATGTTTATAAGAAGGCGTTGGAAACGTGTAATGGACATGCGCAGATTGCTTATTGTGCTGCCAAGTACTTCATACAGACGGTATTCCTTACTTTTCTTTTCCTGTTCATTTTAAGAGGAGAATATTTTGTATGTTACGTCACACGCGCTCATTGAATATTTCTTTCCGCTTGGTTATGACTATATTCAAATTTTTCAATTTTTGATACGTTTCTGAAGCGGCAAACAAACTTAAAAAGTATGTTTAGTGCTTTATCTGTAAAATAATGCTAAAATGAAGAGATTTTAGATGGTACGCCAAAGAGAAAATGATGTCTGAAGTTCAGTAATTTTTGCTTATATTGCTGTATAAAATATGGCGTCAATTTTACAGCGTCAATGATATTTGTATTTAAATCGACAATATTTAACTATTATTTTGTGTTTCTCAACCGCCAGATACATTTAAAAAGTTTGCTAACTGTTTAAACTACAAAATAAAGCCAAAAACAAAGTAGTTTTGAGAAGAACGCTAAAAAAGATTTTAGCTTTTGAACACTTCTCATCGCGAATACATGACATTGAAAATATTGTACACTTATTGTCTGCTCCCGAGGGAAACAGTTTGTTTTGTTTTCCCGAGAGTCTCAATGTTTCCCGAGAGGAAGTCGAGGGAAACATTTACAGATTCGAGGGAAAACAAAACTAACTATTTAATCAACATTCAACAACATTCATACAACAATTGTATTTCGTGACAAAAACCCTATAGTGTCAACGAGTTTAAAATTAAAAGAACCTACTTAAACGGTTTCAGCAGCATATCCCGTTGCCTGTTGTGTAGTTTTCTTTTACATTCTTTATTTGAACACAAACGTGGAAAATCGTAGTTTCTAATTATGCTAGTTGTGCCGCCATTTTGTTTTTTTATGTACGTGGCCGGTCGGGGCGGGCAACAATTGTTCACTTGTTGCCCGGCGGGATACATTGCATTTATCTGGAGTCACGAGACCACAAATCAGCCAATCACGTTCGGTGTTCACCCTAGCTATATAACAATGCTTCTTAGTATTTAATTGCTTATTATTCTTTCTAGCAAAACCGTGATGAATGTTACGAAGCCTTGACAAAATGTGTTTACAGTAAATTTATTCTCGAAGTTCCAAGCTCCGGTCCAAAAACCCGAGCAAGGTCACATGACCAGCCTACCATACTCCGGCCAAGTCCTGGACTGCTGTACAAAAAGCTTTTGTCGCAGACTTTGCCACTGGACTCTACAGTACCGTCAGCTAAACCTGGAGTGCGTCCTGGTAATTTGGGAGCCGAAGAAACGTACATTTGGCTTTGCTACTGGTAAGTGGAATATTCAGTTACCTCTAGGGGGACAATTTTGAAGTGATAGAGCTATCCATTAGGATAAACCTCTCAAAAGTTAGTCGGGTCTTGCAATGATGTTGAAAACGAATTACTTCACCTGACGCTTCAAGCTGAAGAAAAGCGCTAACCTCTGAGCAATGACCTTGACATAACTAGACTATTCACATTGGATAGCTCTATCAGTTCTAAACTGTTCTCCCTAGAGGTCCAGTAAGGATCCTCTCTTATTGATCCAGTGTCACTACAGGAGGAAACCTAAACTAAACGAACTTTATTTATACTGGATAGCTTCTATCAGTTCTAAACTGTTCTCCCTAGAGGTCCAGTAAGGATCATCCCTTATTGATCCAGTGTTACTACAGGAGGAAACCTAAACTAAACTAACTTTATTTATACTGAATAGCTCTATCAGTTCTAAACTGTTCTTCCTAGAGGTCTAGTATAGATCATCTCTTATTGATCCAGTGTTACTACAGGAGGAAACCTAAACTAAACTAACTTTATTTATACTGGATAGTTTTATCATTTCTAAATTGTTGAGATTTATCTTTTTTTAGCATGTTTATCGAATTATTCTCGGACAAAGAGCCCACAAAGCGACATTCGCTGACACAAGCAAGCTACGAGAGTGCTATCTACAGTACAGGCGACAGACATGAAGTAAAGACTCTCTGGATAGAATATATCTACTACATGGTTCGCGTGCTCAAGGAGAAGCTTTGTAAATCGGAAGAACTTCATGATATATTTCATAAATGTCTCACCACCGTGCCCGCCGTCACTCCAGTCCTTAATATATCGTCCAGATCGTGGTCGGATTACAATTTTCATAATGAGGTAATGGATAAAACCTCGCTGATTTATATGTTGTTTTGTGTCTTGATAGTTTATTGCTAACCAGTTGACCACTTGCGTAATAGACTAAATTTTGATCTCAAGAAGTCTAGACAAAAATTTCATTACAGCTTTAAAGAGCATCACAAAATTAGTAATATTCCAAAGTTTAGTTGTGAAATGTTGTAAAATGCGGATAATATAGCCCTGCGAAGTTTGCCGTTTTTCAGTCATTTTGTATTGCAAACGGGAAATTGACAGCCCCAAAGGGTATTGGTCTGTCAATTGCCCCCGCGTAATGCAAAATGACTGAAAAACGGCAAACTTCGCAAGGCTATATTATCCGCATTTTACAACATATCGCAATGAAACTTTGGAATATTACTAATTTTGTGATGCTCTTTCAAGCTGTGATGAAATTTGTGTCTAGACTTGTTGAGATCAAAATTTTGTCTATTAGGCAAGTGGTCAATTGAGTCGCATGCATATATAAGGAACTGGTCATTATTTACGGCAGGGGGGGGGGGCACCGAAGAGAAAAGGGTTGGGTAAACAAAATTTTGAGTGAGTAAAAGGTTGGGTAAATGAAAAACAAAACAACTCAAGGGTTTGGGTAATAAAAATTTATTGTCATGACTCACTCAAATATTGAAGACTAAAAAGCAATATCAACAGTCATATGTCAATACAATATATAAATCAATCAGAGTCGCTATCTTGATCATTTTCCGATTTGTCAGGAGACAAATGGTATCTCCAAAGAAAGTACATGTGCAGACAACACGAAACTGTAGACTGCAGAAAATTACACAAGCAGTTATCAAACTCGTGTCACAGAAGTGGTAAAGGACATGTGTGACAACTGAATGGTATCCTTTTGTAAAGTTTTTGGCCAGGGGTGGGTATTTATTTCTTGATAAATATTTGGGTTGGGGAACATTTCTCTTCGTTGCCGCTCCTCCCCCTCCCCCCCGTAATGGTTCTTTAACTAGGCATGTGACTTCGCTGATAATGTGAATTGAGTGGTTTGGTCTACTTCGATCATGTAAATCCGTCTGTATTTTCTAGGTTCTGGGTTTATACCGGCGCTGTTTGGGAGATGCGTTCTCATCAAATGTCTACGAGAAATATCTCGAAATGTTTCCGGATAACTCGATACTGGCAATACAGTAATGTGATGGATAATCTGTTTCAATTTATTATTTTTTGTTTCTCTTTTAAACTCGTATAGAGACGATCCTTAACCATACAATATTTTTATTTTTCTACACTCGACTGGGTCTTGACACTAAACGGAGCAAAATGTACTTGATAAACTCTATTAGTTTTCAGGCTCTAAAATATCAGTCAGAGAACCGATAACATTGAGTTTGGGTCAGACATATGTATTGTGATGTCCGATGACTTTGAGTTCAGTTTGGCTTGGAAATAAGTATGAATGCAGACACGAATTAATACCAGCACAATTTGGAAAAGTCATTTGAATCTTGGCAATGAATTTCGGAACCCCACAGTGAAAACCCCGCACTTGATTAGACACATACATTACTCTGATTCTCCATTTAACATACGAGCCTCTAGTCCTGGACTAGGGTACATTTTGATTGACGTTGGACAAAGTTAAGTTAGATCGGACACCAATTCACTCCGGTCAGACAAACAATAAACCTCAGTTTCATTTAGGTCGGATAGAATGTCCAGTGGTTTCCTCTCTACGTCGGACAATTTCACGAATGGATTGGACATTGTCTATGACAGACCGATATTTTAAGGCCAGAGTTTTGAGCTGTTCTTAATGGAGATACAATAAAGGCCATCCTTTATTGATGCAGTGTTACTGCAGAAGCGAATTAGAGTACTCGGGGAAAACGTTTAACCAAAGATCGTCTTACCAAAATATTGTATGGTTATTGAAAATTGTTTCCCTCTTTGCCCCCCCCCCATCACACACTAACATTGCGGATTTCTGCGATTCACCGTGTTTTATAGAGCTGTAGAACATTTATATGAGAACAGAGAGCTGGACAAAGCAAGAAAGATCCTGTCGGGAATTTTATTAAAGACACCATACTGTTTGGACTTGTGGAAAATGTACTGTTGAAATTTGAAATTTTTAATTACCATTAACAACCATTAGCAATGCTGTTCCAACAAGTTGTCGACGGCTTGTTGACAATTTGCTACGAGCTTGTTGAGCTCGACAGACTTGTTACATTAAGTTGTTCCAACAACTTGTTATCGTCCTGCACTTCAACAATTTGTCAACAAGTTGCGAGTGACAACCTTGTAGCAACTTGATGAAATAACAGCATTGTTAGAACTTGCTGACAAGCTTGCCACAAGCAAAGTTGTGAGATTTTTAACTGTGTTTTATTTGAACTACAGTCTGTTTTTCTATGATCTGAAATCATTCCCAAATATCTTTTTCAAAATACAGAGCGATTTCCATCGAACTCAAGGAAGAAAACTTTGATCAGGTATATTTGTAGAAACAATCTTAATTTCTCTTTGATGAGCGTTTTCGTGTTGAAAAAGTTTTTTTCTTTACGTGTTAGGCACGACAATTATTTGAACATGCCACGGAAGCCCTACCTTTGGCCGCATCGTTATGGAAAGATGTAAAATTAACTTTTTGTTGTATAAGTATATTTGTTTTGTTTTTTTACACAGACGCGCTATATGTCCCAAAAAAACCACCAAAGCTATTGGAATAACGTATTGTTAGAAATGTCTTAGCACTCTGCGGAACTCACATGAAGTGCATAAAAGCTTGACATATAAGTAAATTTTATGTATAAAGAAACTGTTTAAGAATCTGCTTTAAATTCCCAAGAGCAGAAAATCGTGCGCTTTACAAAGATATTTTAATTTCTTAATAAGTCAATATTTATAATATATGCATGCATGCATGCAACCTGTCAATATTTTACGCATCTTTATGGTTCAGAGCCTTAGTGCTAGGGCATTCAAATTCTAACAATACGTTATTTGCCACAAATATGTGAGCACGCGCTTATATGCTCGAAAATCATGCATTATGCTCATAAGCAGAAAATTGCACAAGCAGTTATCAAACTCACGTCACAGAAGTGAGATAAAGGACATGTGTGACAACTGAATGGTATTAAGTTTTTAGCTAGGGGTGGGTATTTATTTTTAATTGATATTTGAGGTTGGGTAAAAAAGTATTTTGACTTTTTAATGGTTGTATCAACAAAATTTGTACCGCGAAATAAATTTCTCTTCAGTCCCCCCCCCCCCCCCATGAATAATGACCGCCCCCTTGGATTGAGCTGTCGAGTATAAATAAAGTTGGTTTAATTTAGGTTTCCTTCTGTAGTAACACTACAACAAGTTTTTGATCGATAGAACTATCTTGTGTCTTTGATTTTTTTTACAGTTTGCGATGTTTGAACTGGCCCATGACTCGAACAAAATGGAGCGACTACAATCTATCGTCAACAAAACCAAAGACAGGGGCATTGACATTGAAGATTTTCTTAAAGAATTGACACTGGAATGACACATAATTTTAATCGCGTGGACACTGTGTGGAGATTTATTGAGCAAAAACAATGGAATATTTTTGAATGCTGACCAAAGAGTGTTGCAAAAAATCCGAGCAAATCGAAATCGAAAGATGAAGAAACAATTTTTCTGGCTTTTGAAGTAAAATTGCAGCGGAGTGAACCGAAAGCGTTTTTTTGAAATTTCCGAAAATGACATAAGCATCGAATCCATAATTATGCTTCGTTTTTAAAGTGGTAAGTATACCCTTTGATGTTTCCCAAATCAAAAAATTACGTCTGGAAATTTTTTATATTAAATTTCTTCTCATTTTTCTGGGGAACATAGGATTTGAATCTAAGAGAGATATGACTCTATGTTTTCAAGTGTTTGTCCGAAGGACATAATTACATTAATTGGGAGACAGATTTCAGACTTGAGAGATATGTATTATATTGTATGTAATTATATTGTCGGAGGAAACTATAAAAAGTTCTATTTAATATATTCATTTGATATATATTTTTGGGTATATAAATATTTTATTGACGAATTTTGTAATAAATTTAAGATTTTGTGGGATTTTTATTTTAGTTAATTTTATAGTTCAAAAGCATCAGTCAAAATTTATCTCTTGAAATTTTACAGTTTTGATCAATCTTTTACCAATCAATATATATCTATTTATGATTACTAATTATCGATTATATCTTAAATCACTGATTAATCAATAAGTTAATCAATAAGATGATTATCTTGTAATTATAATTAATCAATCCATACATTCAGTCATTCCTCTATTGACGAGTCAGTATGACTTTACCAAAAATCACTGGTTTCTCCATTAAGAGATGAATATTAGGAGATGATCCTTACTGGATCTCTAGGAAGAACAGTTTAGAACTGATAGAAATATCCAGTATAAATAAAGTTAGTTTAGTTTAGGTTTCCTCCTCTAGTAACACTGGATCAACAAGAGATGACTCCTATACTGCACCTCTAGGAAGAACAGTTTGGAACTGATAAATAAAATTAGTTTAGTTTACCCTCCCCTTCCCGCTAACCGTTGCTTTTCAGCGAAAACTGTTGCTTAACAAAGATGACAGAAAAATTAATGGTCGCGCATGTCCAACTTGGGAAAACAGTTCAGTAATCTGTGTTACCAACCTTACATTATCTGCTTAACCGAATACATCTATTTATGGAAACATTACATCAAAATTATTCATCAAACGACAATATAAACTCTTGGCTTGCGGACTGAAAGTTTTACGGAATAAGTCGATGAATTATAATGCTGTTCTGCAACTGTTGAACTAAAGACAGCAGCTGAATATTGTCATTCTTTTATGGAGGGAACTTCACCATTACAAAATCCAATGTATGTCTAAAAGACATGAAAGCACTGGACATGAAAAAGAACATTAAAGTGATGCTATTCATTATTTCGAATGCATGGCAGAACTTTGTCGAGACTTTTATTTATTGGAATAAAATTTCATTAAATGTTTTTGTAAATATGCGTAGTTTTTTTTTATTAAATATTTTTAAATTCAAATTGTGTTGTTTTTGTGTTGCAATAGGCTACCGTTTGACAACTGTTCGTGCAATTCTCTGCTGTCTAAAGTTTCATGTTGTCCCCACATGTACAGTGATGTAACTTTACCTTTTTGACCATTTGCCTGCAAGTTGATCATGAAAATTAGTTGCCTTGAATAAAATTCACTTGCCATCAGACAATGGCCACTGGGGTACCTAGGAAGGGGGTATACATTAAGGGGACAACATGTCGACCCGTTCTCCCACTTCTCTATATGACACTGTTATATTGCCTCAGATCTAACTTTGGCCCACAAAAAAAAACAAAATTTGAAATCAAGTACATGCACTATAAAAAATTTATTCGACAATGAAAACAAAAACTTAAGGATGACCAGTTTTTTTGTGGCAATTGAACTTGCCCAATCGGGCAAGCAAAATGAAACGTTCACTTGCCTGTCAATTTATTGCTCTGCTTTACAGGGCTTGCCGTGACGCAATAGAACGCGCGCCTAAGATTCAAAGCTGCACCTCGGAAATACCTGCGATTTTCATGTCAAGAAACGGCCTGTTTATACTTGAATAAGGCATCGACAGAAAGCCTATAGACTGTAGATTCCGAATTTGAAACTTACTAGAGTGGTGCAAATTCATGATGAAGTCCTGATTGCCTTCTTCTATTAGCAGCAAAAGTGTTGTTTTGACCGGCAATTTTTAATCGGCAAGTATTTGGTCAATTATGCTTGGAATGATACGATAAAAGGTGTCATTGAGAAGCTGAAACACTAATTTTTAGTACTATGGAAAAATTAGATCTGTGCACTTAATATTGATGGCACAAGAACACGCTAATATTGGAGCACTTTTTCATACATGCTGATTATGCTAATTTTTTGCGTGCCTGAAGGCCTGGTACCGATATGCGATTGCAAAGGCTGCTGGTCTACAACTCATTAGTATTCAAACAAATTTTCTGAAGAGAAACCGAGAATGGACGAAATGTTAGCTTGGGGTATGTATTTATTTTTCGCTTTTGCGACCGATTTTCTTTGCCGATTTCGATATATTGTAAACTGTAGTTTGTATTAGTAGTTGTAGTTTGGCTAGAATGTTTAAAATGGATATTTAAGGGGTTTTCTCGCGTAAAATTTAGGTATTTATTGAGCACGTGTGTAGCCACATGTTGAACATTTCAACATATATTTATATGTATTTGTGTGATATTTTTAACATTTAGTCCATTTAGCGGCGAGTAGATTTCAGGATTGTAATTTTAACACATAAATTGTGTTCCTACCGAAGTTCGATGTTGTATGGAAAGTTAGATTGCGCTTCAAGGCTGCAGGAATATTTAAAGAATGACCCATTTATATATAATTTAGAATTTATGTGTAACGAAATGGGCATTTCTGCAATGATGGAAGTTTAAGGGGTATATATTCTGAGTTCACAAATTTCTTGTGGAACGTTGAACACAACCATTCTTGTTCTGAGCAGAATTAAAATGCCAGGCACTCACTTTTTGTGACAGAAGATCAAATTCTGGATGTTATTAGACCTTTAATACACTGAAGTGTGTTCCCTTAATCGAACTAGGAATCGAATATCGAATTCTATAATCGCTGACTTTTTAACAGCAATCAGCACCAAAAAATTCTTACTTTGGCTGAATTAAGGTCGGCAAAACGTTGCTGACCTGGGAGGTTGATAAGTCGGCATTTAGCTTGGCATTGCCAAATGCTGACCTCATTTTGGAGGGCTGTAGTTATATGATGTTACTGCGATGTGCAGTTGAGCTTAGAGACAAGAAGTTTTGCCACACAGTTTGATCGTTGAAACGTACAAGTTACCAAGGGCAAATTCAAATGTTGTCAAGCGGAAATGTGAATGTTGTAATAGGAGATTCAGGCACTTTCGGCCAATTATAGTGAAGAACGCATTGGGGCAACGCTTCCTTCACTATGATTGGCCGATAGTGTTTAAATCTCCCATGACAACATTCGCTTTTCCGTTTGACAACATTTGAATTTGCCCTTGGTAACTTGTACGTTTCAACGATCAAACTGCGCGGCAAAACTTCTTGTCTCTAAGCTCAACTGCAAATCGCAGTATTTAATTATATATAACATAGATGTTAATTGTAATATTTTCATGTAGATCATTTGCAGTCATGGAACAAGCCGACCATGCAGTATTTATGTATCTTCTTCGTTCAAATGGGGGGAAAATTAAAAGATATTTTCCTTGATACGTAGGTAAATTTCTGGCGTTTTACTGTTGTCCTGTGATATTCTGAGTGATGAAAAATCTGCAAACCATGAAACGACTGCTTTTTGAAGCAGAATGATCAGATTTATTTAAGTCTCTGACAGAATATTCACAGAAATTCCAATACTGTTATGAAGCAACCATGCCATGCTTTTTCTTATATATTAGCAACCATAAATATGTTCTAATGTGCTGCAATTTTTATCAACTTTACAGAATCGTGAAAAGATAGAGTTACCACTGACAGTTTTATGGTAAGTTCTCAGGGGCTTTTTATATGGAAGCCGGGCTGGCTCGCTTAGCCAGACAGCCTGGTTTAAAGCAAGTTGAATTTCTCTCATGTTTATATGAGAAACAATTGGACAATTTTGTTATTTTGACAATGTTTTGACAGTTGTTAAAAATAGCTTGCGACAGCGTCTTTGAACTTTTATCCCAGCAACCTGGCCAGCCCGCTCGTGAGTGTTTTTATGGACAAATTGTAAGCAAGATCTCTTTCAAAGGAGATCTCTGTAACCAGGTCAGCTCGTTTGTCCATATAGTCGAGGACCTGTATATGAGTTTGTATGCATTTCATTTAGGACAGATAATCTCAACTGTTTTAGGGCAAGTTGACCATGACGGTCAACATGCTAACGCTGCCCGAACCCCAATCCGGGACGAAACGTCCGAAACTGACCACACCCAAAAACGACGCTTTCGCCATACTGCTATCTACCAAACCATAAAAGCTTTGGCTATTCTGAAGTGCTTATATGGTTCAGAGATGGTAC